>BQNB010076353.1:0-31181 GCA_026074375.1 Tanacetum coccineum
AACAACAACAACTACCCCAAATACCACAACAACAATAACCACTTCAACAATCACAAAAATGACAACTACCAAAATAACCATGACAATCACAACCGTAAAAATGATTACCACCACCAGCAGAATAGAAGACAAGAAACCTTCAAAACTTATACTGCCACCAATGGATATGCTGGAAACCTTCCCTTATGTAAGAGATGTAGACTACATCACACGGGACCTTGCAGTGTTAAGTGTCAGGTTTGCAACAAGATAGGTCACCAGACCAAGTACTGCAAAAACAACAGGGCTACAAGAAAGCATACTTAGAGATGAGCTTGCCACTCTAGAAACAACTCTCGAAGATATTCAACTCTCATCAGAATCTTCTTCAATCTGAAAACACTAATCATCAAGCTACAATCCTTGTCATTTGTTACTTTTAGAAACCTGCTACGAGATATGTAGCATAAGTATCAACTCTTTTAGAGTTTCATATGTAAAGTTATCCATGAATTAATAAAGTGATAATTCCATTACATCTTATTATCTGGTGGTATCAAAACTCGTCAATTCTATCATGTTCAACTCTGAATACTCTCCTCATACCTTTGAAACATAAATTATCATCCTTGATTATATGGGCGTCAGTACCATCAACATCTCAATATTATCTAACAATTCATGATCATATCATTTTCTACACTATGTCATATCATGTTTTTATGCTTAGGTAAGACGATTTATGATCATCTTATTGAAATGAATTAGAATGCTTCTTCATTTGAATAAGGAAATTATAATCCTGAATATGAATTTTATAAATTCTCTGGTACAAGAAAGTTGGACGCTTCTTTTTGTAAGTGATAAGCTATAAATATGTAGGGCTTAAGTATATAACATACGTACAAACAAGTTTCTTTTAATCCGTTTGTACAAACAATCCCTTAATCATTATCATTATTACCTTCATTACCTTCATCATCTGTTCATTTCAAAAATATGAACCTCACGTGATTAGCAACTCTCTAACAAATTCATAATCATTCCTTAACATCACTCATTCCATGATCTTCGTATACTAAAATTCTTTGTTATATTCTGCAACGTAATAACAAGAAAACACACAAGAATCTATGCAATGTCAAATGATTTCAATACCACTAGGTATGAAAATTTTGACAAAGACTTGTGATAGCATTCTTATTTGATGTTGACTTTTAAAGGTTAATGAATAGCGATTCCTTACAATCACAATAGTGCAGCAGAAGCATGGTGGGCCTATAACCCACAGGTTTCATAAATCGAAGTATTTCATCCACCCAGGATCAATCAAGATCTGGAGAAATTCTATTAGCTATCATCAAAAAGGTGTGGTCTTGAAAATAAGTAGACGTGTGAAAGGAGGTAATTATAATTATGGTGCGCAACATAATTATAAATGCATCACACACGTGGACTTGTAACCATGATTAGCCTAACTTAAATTCATGCTCGGTACTATCATCTATTCAATTCAACTTTTAGCTAAATCTCGGGACGAGATTTCTGTAAGGGGTGGAGACTATAACAACCCAAGAATTTTCATCAAATGCAAAACTTATTTCACTATTATCACAATTGTACGGGGAAATTTTTCGCTTTATTACATTACTTGTATTGTCAATGTCTCAGTATGTCATAACTAAAGTAGATGAGCTCACGCAACCTATCTATGGCCATCCTGTCTTCATATATGTCAAGCAAACATCACAATATGTCAAGTCAATAATATCATATCCTTATTACAAAGTACATTATTCCTATAATGTACCATTCACAACGTTATATCAAAACGGGCTCTAAACCGTTATCATATACCTCCAAACCCTAATCTCATGGAAGGGTTAACCCCTAAAGTGAATGCACAAGCTACTAAAGCATATGTACAAGTAATATGATATCTCATTTGAAATATAATATCTCTTCAAGTCAAAGTACAAATCTCTAAAAGCTCAATGTACAAGTCATTAAGCATGATCTCTAAAATAGCCGTTTTACCTCCGTTTTCATTCTAATTTCTTCACCACCACTTAAGCAAGTTACTACACTCATTCTACAAGATGTAAACCCTAAATATTCTATTCATAAGCTTTCATACATCTTTTTACACTCAAAACCCTAATACAAAACCCTAAACCCTAAAACCGAGCTAGTTTCTAAACCATGACCTGTTTCTTGGCTTTTATCCATTGTAAACCCAAACCAACACTCAATTAAGTTGTAATAACTTGTTTTACAATCATACTCAATCATATACAATCATCATTTCATCATTTTACTTCAACTATATGCAAATTGAATCCCAGAAACCCTAATTGTGCCTATATGGAACTTTGACCGTTTACTCATTTTTAAAACCACTTAAACCACCAAAAAATAAATCAATTGCCATTGTAAACTCATTGAAATGATTTACAATCCATAATCTAACATTTCCGAGAATGTACAAGAATTATAAGCTAGAAAACCCTAATGAACCTATGCGTGCCCTAATTTTGACCCGCGGCTTATTTACTCATTTTCGACCCATTTTAACTCAAACCACTTACCAAATCTTGATTATAATCCTTAATATATGTCCTAGAATCAGTAACCAAACATTCCTAATCAAGCTTACACGAAATACAAGCTTGAAAACTCAATTCGAAATAATGGCCAAAAACTTGAATACGAGCCCTAGAACTCCAAATCAAACCCGCGGGTGGTTTTTACTTGTTTCAACCCATTTAAAACCCAACCCATGTGCAAGCACCTCCATGACCAGCTCCTTGACCCTCCTAAGCAGCTTACCCACCTGCTTTAGCTTTCCTTTGGTCCAAATTGAAGCCACATGACCCCCTTGATGACTCATTTCAGCCGCGGCATAGCAAGGGACAAACAACACATCAAGGCTAGCTTTTAGCCTTAGCAACTCATCATATAGACTTCCCACATCACCCTCTAGATGTTCCATGTGTCCTAGATCAGATCATGAAGCTCCCTTAGTCACCAAGGTACCATTCACCTATAAATAGAAGCATAAACCTTCACTTCATTCTCATCCCCCACTCTCTTATCTCATACCCATTATAGGCAGCAATCCTTTGCTCCCTTATGATCCTAGGATCATTAAAGAAGTCTAAGAAGCAAATATTTGAAGATTTGAAGCCCCGGGAACAAGATACAAGGCGTACGAGTGGAAATACTACCCGAAACGACCCATTTCCACCATTTTTGCTCCTTGAAGCTCAAACCCAGGTTCTAGATATTCTACTTCTGCTCCTACACTCTTATAATGTTCATATGATCCTAAATATACTCTTGTTAAAGTTTCATAACTCAATTCATGCTCATTTTCCATTTTGATCCAAAACCGTACACCCAAAACCCTAATTTCGCGTTTTTCTTAAAACTAAATGTTATAATGATTAAATATTGTTATAATCTATCCTAGCATGCTTAACTAATGTTAAAATAACCACTTTATTGATTAATGAAGAAATTTGATCTTAAAACCCGCACGTTTACGTTTTGAAACCCTAATTTGACCCGTTTTGCTTCTTAGTTTAACGAATCGTTATTTTAAACTTGTGTTGCGTTAAATCTTCATATTTTAGTTTATTATAACTTATAAATGTCTATTGAAATGTTAAAATAAGCTTGCATGGCAATTTGGACATGTTTTGTAATTATAATCCATGCAAGGGGTATATATCGTAACTTTCTGAAACTTATAACTAAAGGGGCTGAATATGTCATTTTATCAAAGTTATAACTATAGGGGTCTATTATGTCACTTTTCAAAGTCCAAGGTTTACTTGGTATATCTTTCAAAGTTGAAGGACCAAAGTCGTAAAAATGCAAACCCTAGGGGTCTACTTGCAATTTTCCAAACCCCAGGGTCTAAAATGTAACATTTTGAAAAAGTATAAAATCATGTTTAAAACCTTACCAGACATAACTTTAATTAATGCTTCTCGTGCTTAACATTTCCAGATATTAATTAAAACGCTTAAAACCGATTATCCGGAAGCTATATTGATACCACACCTTTAGGGAGCTTCATATTAGGAGTTTTCATCTTGGTATAAAGTTCTGGACTGAGTTGTTGGGTTTACGAATTTAAGTTGCCCTAGACTCTCATACGTTTATCTGAATCGACTTCTGTATTAAATTATGATGGCCCGAACAGTGATACAATAATTCCAAACTCTTCAATCAAACTCATAACTCTTAAACCAAAGTTCTAAAGTACAATCTTCCTAAGACTTGACATATTCTACTCAGGTTGTGTGACGTAGCTATTTACTATCATTTTACTATATCAACAATCCCCGGTTAAGATTGTGATAAGATCGTCAGCTTTCATTTCAGAATATTTATTACATCTACCTACCAGGTGAGTTCATAGCCTCGCTTTTCAATCTCTTTGATGTTTTATAAACCCATGAGGGGGATACATGCTTGTTACAAACTCTTTTACATACTCGTTTATCTTATAACAATGTGATTACTTTTCAAAGACTTAATGAATTCATAACCCTATATTTCAATCTTTTGAATACTTTATAAACCTGTGATACCTGATATAAACCATGAATGCAAGTGTTTTTCCAACTGTATGCTATCCAGATATATTATTGCCTAAGTAGCTTCCAGTGCCATTATTTCCATATCATGAATCATTAATTACTTGCATTGCGAGTGAACGCGAATATTGTGAATAGATCTATTGGGGGTGACGGCTCCCGTTTGTATACCCATGCTTGGGGTAGCCAAACGCACTATATTTGTCCTAATAGGTAACCTTGGCAAGTTACCTTTTCCACGGGGACATCTGTCCCTAACCAATATCACTACGGTGATTTCCCTGTTAATGTATTGATGTCATGAGCTTAGGTACAATAATAATGTTACCCTGATTTTCCATGATAATTGTATTCGTTGCAATTATTACCATTATAGTGACTTGCATTCAACCATATGATAATATTCAACTGTTTTCCCATGATAATACTATTCTCCATAATAATACTGATCTCCATGATAATTATCCCTGCAATGCCAATATTTCCATTACGATAACTTGTTTTCAATTATTACATTTCAAACCTATGAATTTCACTCAACCTTTGTGTTGACCCTTTTTAGCATGTTTATCTCAGGTAATTAAGCAAGTTGCGGCACGGAGTAGCATGGACTCGAAGATGGCTGAACTGTTATCATTCAAACATAATATTTTAGATTTTGGGACCTGCATTTTGTAAAAACTCTGATTATAATGAATGATAACTAAATTTTTCCAACAACATCTCTTTTAAAGTTGTTTTCTATGATTATGATTGTTGTATCCATGAAAGAAAAGCAAGGACTACCTTGCTCATGTCTATACCAGAAGACCATTTAGCAAAATTTCACAAAATGACTGATGCTAAAGAGATGTGGGAAGCTATCAAATCCAAATTTGGTGGCAATGATGAATCTAAGAAGATGCATAAATACATTCTCAAGCAACAATTTGAAAGATTTTCTGTATCCAACTCAGAAGGATTGCACAAAGGTTATGACGGGTTTCAAGAGTCTCTGATTTCTACTTGTGATTCATGGTGCAGTGTCTTCACTGAAGATGCCTATCAGGTAGTTCCTTTGGTCTTTATGCTTCTGGTCCCAAGGTTCCTTGATAATGAAGGACCAAGCCAGGAGTAGATTACTCTTAGTCTTTGTGATCCTCATTACTAATCTTAGACGTCTTTGAGTATGATGGTTAAGCTTTTCTGCATCATCTTCAAGCAAACAAGAATGTAGGCGTTTGTTTCTTCTGAAAGCTATAGCGTATAATGATGTGGTATGTTATGGTGTTTCTACTTCTTCTGGCCATAACTCACAAAGGGAAGGCTCTTCATCATACACTGATGAACTCAAGTATACTCTTTCTTTGCTAATCAATCAAGTAGTCCATAATTAGATCATGAGGATCTTGAACAGGTTGATGAGTTTGATCTAGAAGAGATGGATTTGAAATGGCAAGTAGCCATGATTTCCATGAGATTGAAGAAGCTTTTACAGATACAGGGAGGTAAGTACAGTTTGTTGCCAAAGAACAAGTTGGCTTGACAAGACCTAAGGTTGAGGGTTTCAATTGCCAATAACTAGGGCACTTTTGCTAGAGAGTGTAGATCAAAAGGAAATTCAAGAAAGATGAAGAAGGGAGATGCACGGGAACCACTGGCATATAAAGCAAAAGGACAATGGGAGGAGACCTAGAAAACAGGAGGAACCTAAGGCTTTAGTAACTCTTGATGGGGATAGTGTTGATTGGACTGGTCATGCAGAAGATGAGCAAGAGAACTTTGCTTTGATGGCTTACAGCAATTCAGGCTCAACATGAGGTAAACATCTTGTTGATATGAATGTGAGGATCTTATGCTATGCTAAGAAATTATTTGGTTGAACAAAGGGAACAACTTGGTTATGCTAGTATAGAAATTCAAGCCTATACTCAAGCTTTAAAAAAGGTAGAAGCTCAATTAGTTTGTCATCAGCAAAATCAACTTGTTTATGAAAAAAAATTAGGTTTATGAAAATTGATTTAGATGATAAAACTAATGTGCTCACATATCATAAGAAACTATTAGCAGAAGTGTAAAAGAAAAGGAAGAATTAATAAACTAACTTGAAAATTTTCAAAGTTCTTCTAAAGGTCTTAGTAAACTGCTAAATAGTCAGATGAGTGCTAAGGACAAATCTGGGCTTGGGTTTGGAGATAAAATACATGAAGGTGTCTTAAGTTATGAAAAAGAAGTTCTTGAAAGTGTATTTGACAGTAGGTCAAGTGATGTAGAAGATAGTCCTGTGTATGATAGATTTGCAAAAATTGAAGGAATGCATGCAGTTCCCTCTCCAATGACAGGAAAATACATGCCTCCTAAATCTAATTTTGGAATAGATGAATCAAATTTTACATATGGTCCAAAACAGTCTAAAACTAGTGAATCTGATGCTAAGACTAGTGATTTTGACTCTTGTGAAACCAATTCTAGTGTAGAAACACTTGAATCTGTGCCTGAACCAGTTGTAGTTGAACCCAAAGTTGTTAGTCAACCTAAAGTTTGGTCTGATGCTCCTATCATTGAGGAGTATGAGTCAGACAGTGATGATGAATATGTGATTGAACCTTTAAAAGAACAGGAAAAACCTAGTTTTGCTTTTGTTAATACTGTTAAGCATGTAAAAACTCCTAGGGAAACTGTTAAAGAACAAAACACATGTAGTCCAAGTCCTAAAGTTGACAAGAGAGACTGGAATGGTTCAATGTCCAAAAGGCTGGGTTTGGGATATGGATTCACTAAAAAGGCATGTTTTGTATGTGGTAGCTTTAGCCATCTTATTAGAGATTGTGACTTTCATGAGAAAAGAATGGCTAAACAGGTTGAATTGAACAAAAAGAAGGGTAAGGGTACTGGTCAAAGGGAGAATAAACCAGTGTGGAAATGGATGAATCATAAGAATTATGGATCGAGAAATCCAATCAACTATAGACAAAGGCATCCTATAGTCAAAGTAAGAATGAACTCTGAATTTACATGGGAACGGTGAAACAAATTCGTTCGCTAAATATCCCTCATCTATTTTCCAACATCCTCAAACTCTCACTAAATCCGAGACATGTACCAATAAGTATCAACTCTTTTCATATGTAAAGTCGATGTAAAGTTATCCTTGTAATAATAAAGTTGATAAATCTGTTATACAATCTTGTATCTGGTGGTATCAAAACTCGTCAATTCTATCATGTTCAACTCTGAATACTCTCCTCATACCTTTGAAACATAAATTATCATCCTCGATTATATGGGCGTCAGTACAATCAACATCTCAATATTATCTAACAAATCATGATCATATCATTTTCTACACATTACCATATCGTGTTTTTATGCTTAGGTAAGACGAATTATGATCATCTTATTGAAATGAATTAGGTCACTTCTTCATTTGAATAAGGAAATTATAAATCATCCAAACTATAGATTATAAATCTCAGTTACAAAGGAGTTGAACGCTCTTTTTAATGTCTAATTAGAAAGTAAAGAGGCTTAAGTAGATAACGTATGTTCAAACGAAGTTTCCTTTCAAGCCGTTTGTACAAATACTTTTCTTTCTTCACGTATACAATATCATTATTACCTTCATATCTGTTAATATGCAAATAATTAACTCACGTGATTAGCAACTCTCTTACAAATTCATAATCGTTCCTTAACATCACTCATTCCATGATTGCTCCATATTCTAAAATTTTAGTGTTTAAATTCGCAACGAAATATCACAAACACACATGAAATCTAGGCAATTCAAATGAATTTCATACCTACTAGTAAATATTTTGACAAAGAACTTGTGACAGCAATTCTATTTTGATGTTGACTATAAAGTTAATGAATAAATGATTCTTATGCGAGCTGAGTACGCAATGTATTCCATCCAAACCAGGTTCGATTAGGATCTGAGAAATTCTATTTCTATCATCAAGAGATGTGGGTCCTTGAAAAATAAGTACACAGTGAAAGGATGTAATTATAATTATGAGTGCGCAACATAATTATAAATGCAGTCAACACCACGGGGCCTTTGTACCATGATTACCTAACTTAAAATCATGCCTGAGTATATCGATCTATTCAATTCAACTTGTTAGTCTAAATCTCGGATGATATTCTGTAAGGGGTGGAGATTTTCCTATAACAACCCAAGAATTTTCATTCATGGCAAAACTATTTATATTATCACTTTTCACGGAAAATTTTTCCCTGCTTTATTTACATACGTTGCAATTTTCATTATCTCAGGATGTCATAACTATAGTAGATGATCTCACATCAACCTATCTATGGAAATCTGTCATCATAGATGTTTAAGAAAACATCACAAATACAATTCAATATCATCATATTCCTATTACAAGGTACAATATTCCTATAATGTCGCTATCTCAAACGTTAATAAAAAGGGCTTAAACCGTTATCGTATACCTCCAAACCCGATATACCATGAAGATTAATATCTAAAAGAAGGTACGCTACTAAAGCATAGTACTAAGTTTTTTTAACATAACATATCATATGAATATACATTCCCTACAAAGAAAGGTACAAGTCTTTTAAAGCTCAATATACAAGTCATTAATGCACGATATCTAAAATAGCCGTCTAACCATCCTTTTACCATCTAACTTTCGCTTCACCACCACTCCTTGCAACTACACACTCAATATACAATGTGTAAACCCTAATTATTCTATTCATAAGCTTTCATACACATTTTACACTCAAAACCATAATTCAAAACCCTAAACCCTAAAACTAAGCTAGTTTCTAAACCATGACCTGTTTCTTGGTTTTTATCCATCATAACCCTAAACCAACACTCAAATAAGTTGAAATAACTTATTTTAAAATCATATCAATCCTTATCAATCATCTTATTTCTTCCATTCTCATCATATTACTTCACTTGTACGTAAAACATATCCAGAAACCCTAAACGTACCGAATTTATTTAATTTTAACCCCGTTTACTCGTTTTAAACATTCAAGTCCCAAATAACCAACCAAGGGCCATTATAAAACTCAATAAAATAAGTTTTACAAATCATTATCTATCATTAACATGGCAATGTACAAGAAACCAAAAGCCTAGAAAACCCTAAAATCTAGAACAACTCAAGTATGCCCTAATTTGGAACATTGACACCTTTCCTCAATTTCAATCAACCATGATAACTTAAACCAACGACCAACGTCAATGATAAGCCCTACAGAATTTGTATCAACATCATTCCGTAATCAAGAGTATCAAAATATAAGCAAGAAAGCAAGAAAAACCTTATCGAGCCCTAGTTTAACCCGTGACTTCCCATTTCTTCATTTCAATCCATTTTACCCCAAAACGAATTGCTAATGCTTTGCTAATTTACTTTAATACCAGACCTTAACAACCTATTTCAATCATTCCTTAACATTTATTAACACAATGATAACCTTGTTTAAAACTTTGAAGAACCCGTCGAACTCCAAAATAGACCCGTTTGCTTCTATGACCATTTTAACCCGTCTAAAGTTGCTAACCATAGACAAAGACCACCCAATAACTCTGTCTAGTAACCTTCAAGCAGCTTTACTAAGCACCTCTCTTCAAATATCTTCCATTTAGATTTGTTTAAAAAATTGCAACATGGATCTGTTCGTTCCGTGTTACTATAGCCGCCAGCGAGCACTTTATGTTCCAACACCTTCTAGCTATTTTCTTACGCATGCATACTTCATATAACTCCCAACCTCATCTACTAGACCCTCTAGTTGTCTCACATCAGATTACAAAGGTTCCTTAGTCACCTTGGTCTTGAACTAGTATAAATAGGAACCTAAATCATTCATTTTTCTTCATCCCCCACTCTCTTATCTCATACCCATTATAGAAGCAATCCTTTGCTCTAATATATCCTAAGTGATCTTAAGAAGTCTCAAGTATATAAAGGAAGCAAAAGAAACCAAGAAACGAAGCCCGAGAAGTCAGTTGACTCGAGACGTACGAAAGCCAAAGTCCTGATTCTGACGCCGTTTTCAACCTTTTTGCTCCTGAAGCTCAACCCATAGTGAATGTTCTACTCTCGGCTACTACACCCTTTATAATGTTACCATAGATCCTAAAAATATACTCTTGTAAATCTTCATAACTCAAATTCATGCTCATTTATCCATTTTGATTCCGAAACCGTACACCCGTAACCCTAATTTTGCGTTTCTTAAAACTAAATTATAAATGATTAAATATTGTTATATTCTTCCTAAGAGCATCGTAAATAAGTTTAAAATAACCACTTCATTGATTTACATGAAGGAATTTGTACTTAAACCCTTGTTTACGTTTGAAACCCTAAATTCGACCCATTTTACTTCCTAGCTTAACGAATCTTAAATTAAAACTTGTGTTATGTAAAACTCATATTTTAGTTTATTATGTACTATAAATTCAATGCAATGGTTAAAATAAGCTTGCATGGCAATTTGGACAGTGTTTTGTAATTAAAATCCCTGCTAGGGGTATATATTCGTAACTTTCTAAACTTATAACTTAAGGGCGAAAGTCATTTATAAGTTACAACTCCAATCTATTAATGTCAGCACTTTCAAAGTCCTAAGGTTTTACTGTATATCTTACAAATTTGAAGGACCAAAGTCGTAAAAAGGCAAACCTCAGGGGTCTACTTTGCAATTTTCCAAACCCATTGGTCAAAAAAGTAACATTTGAAAAGTATAAAACATGTTTTTAAAACCTTACCAACATCAACCTTTAATAACGCTTCTCATATCTTAACATTATCCAGATATTAGTAAAACTCTTAAAAACCAATCATTCCGGAAGGCTATATTGTACCACAATATTAAGGAACCTTCATGATTAAAGGAGTTTCATTTGTGATTAACGTTCTGACGAGTTATTGGTTACGATTTAAAAGATGCCCTAGCTCCTCAAACATTTAGCTGAATGAACGTCTGAATTAGATGGCAACATGATACAATAATTACCAGAAACTCTTCAATCAATCTCATAAACTCCATAAACCAAATTCTTAAAGTACAATCTTCCGTAAAGACTTGACATAGCTTTATTGCTACTCAGTGGTGGGAACTGCTATTTACTATCATTTACTATATTCAACCTTCCCTGTTAAATGGTGATAAGTCCTCAGCTTTCATTTCAGAATATTTATTACATCTACTACCAGTGAAGTTTATAGTCTCGCTTTACTTATTTTACATGTTTTTATAAACCCGCGAGGGGGATACATGCTTGTTGACAAAAACTCTTTACATACTCATTTATCTTATACAATGATTACTATTCAAAGACTTAGTGAAGTTCATGCCTCCGCTTTTAACTTATTTTACATGATTTTTAATAAACCCCGAGGGGTTACACATGTTACAAACTCTTTTACATACTTGTTTATTCTTATAACATTTGATTACATTTCAAAGCTTAATGAATTCATAACCCATATATTTCAATCTTTGAATACATTATAAACCGGTGATACCTAAAATAAACCATGAATGCAAGTGGTTTTCTAAATGTATTTATTCCCATAAAATTATAGCTAATACTCCAATGCCATGATTTCCATATCAGAATCATTATTACTTGCATTTAACGAGTGAAACGCGAAATTGTGAATAGATCTATTGGGTTGTACGGCTCCCGTTGTATATCCCATTCAATCGGACCAAAACCACTATATTTTTGTCCTAATAAGTAACCTAGCAAGTTACCTTTTCCCACTAGGACTCTGTTCCCTAACCAAAATCCACTACGGTGAATACCCTGTTATTGTAGTGATGTCATGAGCTTAGGTACAATAAATAATGTTACCTTGATTCCATGATGAATTGTATTCGTTGCAATTAGTACCAGTTTCTACTTGCATTCAACCATATGATAAATATTCAATTTTCCCCCATGATAATACTTATTCTCCGATACAAATAACTGATCTCTCATGATAATTACCCGCAATCCAATATTTCGCATTACGATTAACACTTGTTTCCAACTATTACATTTCAAACCTATGAAATTTCACTCAACCTTTTGTGTTGACACCGTTTAGCATGTTTATCTCAGGTAATTAAGCAATTACGCACGGAGGTGCATCGACTCGAAGATGGCTGAACTATTATCATTCGCACAGAGGATTTAGATTTTGGGACTGCCTTTTGTAAAACCTGATTTGAAATGAATATAACATATCTTTTTTGAATAAACTCCTTTGGTCATTTTCTATGATTATTATGGTTTGTATCCATGAGTAATACCCCCGATTAAAGCTTCCGCTGCTAATTGTAATAATTGGGTGTAAAACATGCACTGCATTTATATTATAAAAAACAAATTTTAACACTACCAGTCAAATTGCAAGATATGGCACTCATTCCCCGTGCTCCACTACAATTCCGTCGTGCAATAAGTATTGATTTGTGAAGTAGGTCTCGCTGCTGTCACCAATAAAATAATGACATATATGTTTAGGCATAAAATTAGGCATGTCAATCAATGCTCCTTATTATATAAAATCTCTCCTTTTGGACATACTACCATGCTTTGCTTATTCACACATCCAAACTTAACATCTCTTCATGGCACCACCTACTCTCTATTGTTAGTCTCCTTTGACTCCACGCAACCACTCCCTAATAATTTTTCAATCACATTTTGTATACAAAACATAAAATTTTAATATGGTTAGTCATAAACAAATTGTAAATATCGAACACATATAATGAAAGAATTCGAAGCAGTTTAGAGAGAAAACATGTGGTTGGATGATTCACGTAGAAGAGAAACAAAGAAGACAATATAAATTAAGTTGTGTGTGAAACAAAATGAACAACCAACACCCTTCTCCATGTGTAGAGGGTATAAATACTTCTAGCTTAACCTCATGGGCTTGTGTCATGGGCTTACTATGTATCTTTGGCCCGGTTAGCTTGCTAACATAACATATGTTTAATCTACGAGCTATGACTATCTATATTAGTAGTGACTGATACTTTTTTCGTATTTCTAACAATCTCCCCCTAAGGGAGGTCACTCTAATTTACAAAAAAACTTAAACCTTAGCATACTATGCATATACTTTTATCTGGGCTCGTGAGTCTTTAACTTCAATCATTAACTTGTGACATGTTATAGTGATCTTTGACTTTAGGCTCTCGACCTTTATCTTTGATCTTGAAGTAATTGATCTTGAACTTCTTGAGATCATCAACCAAACATAACCTCTTTTACATCGTCTTGTAATCTTGCCATCTCGTGATCTTGTGACTTTGGACCGACATGCTCATACTTTTCTTGATATGATAACTTGAATGCTTAAAGAGGGTTTATCTTGAAGTTCTTTAACTTTAACACCTCGTCGCTTCAAGAAGGACATATAGTATCAGAGTAGCGGAAGTCTTGGAACATGTACTTAAGCTTTCATGATGTCTTTATAAATATCGGTCGAGTATGCGCATGCAGCTATGAATCTTTAAACCTGGAAACCAGTACCTTCCACTCCTTCTTTGATATGTTCTTGAAATAAAAAAGTTTAAAATAAATCTGGGTGATATTTATGGCTTTCATTGCCCATGTTTGTAGAGTTAACCTTCGAATCCATGAGGAGCGACCGGTTGATCAGGTAGATCAATTAGAAGAATCTCCTTGACATGATTTCCAGCTGAAGTATTGAATCTTTCTAACACATATGTATTAGATTCATCTTACTCATCATGTTCTCATTACCGGAACGTCTTAAAGTAGACAGCATGGTATGAGTGAACCAGCGAGTTACTATCTCACCGATTGAAATAAAAATTGGTTTGAAAAATCAATCAACGTGTCACTTCCAAAAGTGTTTTTGTGACACATCGAGAGTTTTAAGCATTTCAAAGTTCATCAATCGTCAATTCATATCCTAGAACAAGTTTGATTCAAAAATAGAATCACATCATTGTTTCTTTCCAGTTGTCACAAGCTTGAATCGTATAGAATCGCACAAGTCACCTACCATGAGCTTGTTTGATGTTGGCTTAAGCAAGATTTCCATCTTCACTATGAATACTTAAGTATCACTCGGATGTTTTGGAAAAATCATAAGGATAATGCGTAGGACTCTTAATATATTTCTTGTTAATCACATTATGTGACTTAGCAAGCAGAATTTTGACATGTCCTTAGAATTTATGGATGATCCTCATTTGCTCTAGACTTAATATGCTCTTGGTTTAGTGATTCGAGCTGGAGCAGACTATGCCACTTTTTCAAACCACTAACTTGGAGTGAGAGAGTTGATAGAAATGCGTGTAATCTCCGTAAAAAATGAAACATAAATTTTTTGAGAGATTCCAAGTGGCTAGGGAGGGTTGTGCATTGCATCACTGAGTCCATGATGTTAGTCTTCAATGTCAACAATCATCTTTGTGATTCTTGACAGCAAATGTATTGACCTGATTTCTGCCTAAGTGTAAGGAGGGCTTCTTTCTTTTCACCCTTTATCTTAACTTTTCTTTTTAATTCTTCAACCCCTTCAGTGCTTACCGAGACTTCATAACTAGTACACCTTGTTAGGTTTGTTTCCATACTTAAGCTCCATCTTAGTTGGCAACTTTCCCCTTATTCTCACTTACCTCCTTTTTTCATACTATGGACTACTTCACTATTAGTGGAATATTCCTGGTATTCCCTCCAGTTCTGGTCTGGATCATAGAATAGATTCTAAACTTAACCTCCTTATAACTCCAATGTATAAATTAAATGGTTGTCTTTGGTAATTTCCACATTACACAAGCCAATCACGTAACCATTTGCCTCCTCCTTTATATGTGCTTAGATTAATTGAAAAAGTTAGCACTATATGGTAAAGCGTACTCATGAATCCATAAAATCACATTATAGCAATAATTTAATACATTTGCATCCTTATCAAAAAGTTTAATCCCTGATATGTTGGAAAATCATGGATTTCAAATTTCATGATTTCGGAAAGATGTCCAATTATTAACAAGCCGATAATCGGAACAGTATTTATGCTCCCCTTCACATATGAGGGAATTATATGGTGGTTTGAGTAATGAAAATTTAATTACTAAACATTCTTGAAAATCATACTCAAACACTATATAAGCCGTACTTTTAATCTAACACTTCATAATACATATTCAAAAGTAAAAAAAGTATTACAAAGTCCGGTATGATGACGAACACAATATGACAAAGTCATATTGTTTGTTGAAGTAGCCGGAGGCCAGTTCTATAATACTTTCCACCAACAAACTTTTCGAGACTCCTCTCAACCTACTTTCTTTCAACGTGGCTTGTCAGTCCCTTGGATCATAATATTGAGCTCGTTTCCTTCTCCAATGTACTCTATCTAATGTCTCTTAGGCAGGTATTCCATTTGGATATTCTTTGTTATGTCATCCAGCGAAGTTCGAAGCCCAGTTAATGTCCTATAACTAAACTTATAAAGTTCATCTGATCGCATCAACCTGTTTCTCCCATTGTTTTCGACATAAATGAATCCTTGAGGGTCTTGGTATGGAGTGTACGGGTCTCTTTTCCTGATGCCGGATATGGTAGTTTGTGGCCTGGTGAGTTGATCTTTTTCTGGTAACTTTCAACTCTGAGTTGAAGATCTTCGACTCGCTTATGAATAACCAAGCTTCTGGTGAACATTCTTAATGCTATTGCGAAGTCAGAAACGTCATTGCCAGAGAGATTTATGAGCCGATTCTGAACAACAAGGAGAAGCATGTCTTCAATGTCATTGATACGAAGACGTGGAAAGTCTCCTTCCTTGAATTTATAAAGGTCATTGTCGGCTCTTCTTACAACAATCTCTTTTAGATACCCATATCCATGTTTCCTCATTACCTCGACCTGAGTTACCGCCAAAATATGTTTCATGGAATATACATCGTGTCTTGATTGCAGGCCTCGTGCATACCCATAGAAGGACTTACTTTTTTTCTCTTTAGTGTGAGATTACCCATAATGCATGTTTATCATAGGCAACTTTAACATGGACCCATATATTTGGAACCATGTCTTCAATGCCTTTAAAATCATATTGAGTAGCCTTTGTCTTTGTGAGAGAAGTCATGTAGGTCATAGTCGAAATACCTCCTTGTAGATACTTGAGATCGTTGTTGAAGAAGTAATCAACAGGTACTTTTTGACGATTTCTACTCATAACTAAAGGAAGGGGTTTGGTAAGATCAAATGGATAGTCATCGCCTTCTAGATTTTCCCAATCAAGTTTTTCTAAAAGAGCCTTGTAACATTCTTAAAAATCATATTCCAATTCAGCATAATTTGAACGGGTTCCTTTGAAAAGTCTGAACACTGGTCCTAACATTGTTTCTTGAGTAAGATTGTTGATTTTCAGGCCATTCATGATGAATGCAGAGAAGTCTATTAGAGTGCTCATCAATTCATTAAAGGTCTTTGATGGTTTTTCAGCATATGATGCAAGAGTCATTAACCAGCTTTGATTTTGTACTTGTTGTGGAGTCTTGTCAACATTCCAATCAGGATCAATAGGTTTTTAAGGTTGTGTAGGTTTGGTGAACCAGTCACATTTAGATGCAACCTTCTTCTTGGGTTCTACATCATCATTACTCGGGTTCTCCTCTTAATCTTGTGGCATATCTAAATCTACAACCTCAAACTCTGGCTCCTCTGATTGAACAGACTTTCCAGAAGATTTTGGTTGAGACTTG
The DNA here is from genome assembly GCA_026074375.1 of Tanacetum coccineum. NCBI lineage: Eukaryota > Viridiplantae > Streptophyta > Magnoliopsida > Asterales > Asteraceae > Tanacetum > Tanacetum coccineum. Next base: position 17,319 of record BQNB010076353.1, read on the forward strand.
GTGCCCTTGGATGACCCAGACTTTGATTCTTTAGCCTTAGGACCTTTAGTTGGTTATGCATCCTTGCTTGTCTTCCTCTTCTTTAACCCTCGGTCTGATCCAGCAGAAGGGTCTTCATCTTTATCTTTATCTTTTTGGCTTCTTTTCAACGAATACACTTTACCATAAGTGGAGAAGAGAGACTTGTCGAGATCATAATATTTTATCAATCCTTCATAGCATTCTCCATGTTTAGGAGCTGCCAGATATGATTTACTTTTATCCATTTTGTCGATAAGAATCTTTTTCAACTCAAATTCAGTAAGTGTTGCAGCAGCCTCATATGAAGATTGTGGTTGAGATGACTCCTTGGCTAGAACAACATGTTCAAGTGACTTAGTAACCATGCGTTCGATCTTTGGAGGAGCAATGTTAGACACTACCTTTGGCAAAATCTGTGGCAATTAATCCTTGACTTGCTTAGTGATCCTTGCAGTGAGTGATGCCGAGAGGAAATTCATGAATTCATCTCTGGTTGCTCCCAACTTCGCATCTAGATGTTCATCAACTAAAGTCGTCACTTGAGTTTGGAGAGGATCCTTTTTAAGCTCAACAACTTCTTGTTCCAATGCTATGACTCGGTTGTTGAATTGGAAGACTAATGCGAAATCAGGAAGTGTTGATGAAGGATTTATAGCTTTAGTTGTTGGCGGTGGTGTGGGAGTTGACAAATGTGGTAGAGGAGTGAAGGATTTTAATGATTGTGGGATGACGGTAGAGAATACATGTGAAGAATCAGAGATAACCGAGACAGGTACTGTAAGGAGTGTGGGTGTCTGCTGGCTTGGTACTTCATGATGAATAGGGATGTCCAATGGAGAGACAATTCCAGCTTCTGTAGTGGGAATATCTAAAAAGTTTAAGAATTTAACTGCCAAGTCAGATGAACGAAAAGAGCTAGAAACTGGAACTACAGCCTTCTATGGAACAATAAAAAGTGTCACATGAGCATCTTCTATGACTTGAGAGATCTCTAGATTTTCATTCCCTTGCTGAACGTTAGTCATTGCAGCATCGGTACCCTCATCTTGAACAAACCCTTTATCAGCATTAACTGGTTCATTCATCCTTATATCCACATTATCGTATAGCAGACTTTTAGTATAGTCCATCTCTTTATCTTCATCACCTTCTCAAGCTTTTCTTCATCATATTCTTTATAGAATTCATCATCATATTCTACTTCTTCATGTTTTGTCTAATCTACATTAGTCAGCTTTGGATCAGGAATTTCATCACTGTCAGTTTCTGTTCTTTCATCATCACTGTCATCATCATGATCATCTTTCTCACCATCATCATCATTATCATCTTCATCTTCACTATCTCCCCAAGACTCTTTATCACTTTCAGATTCGTATAGAGGTACATCAGAAACCCTGGAGTATGAGGTACCAGTTACTCGTTCCTTAATCTTACCAAAGTCTTTTGTTGTTGTCTATCTGGGAACTTGACTGAGATTGTCACTCCATCACCTGAACCACTTGCATGTGATATATGAAAGTCTTTCTTACTTCTCTTGGTAGCCAGCTTAATTTGTTCAACTTCAGTTAATGCAACCTCAGATAATACAGCTAAACCTTTTTCTTTTGTCTTCTTTGTAGGTTGCTTCTTCTTGTTAGGTTTAGCCACCTTAGCTTTTGACTTGAGTCTGGTACCTTTAGTAGCTTGATCAGGCTTCTTCTTAGGAGATGTGTCTGAATCAGCTTTTTTTCGAATATACTTTGGTTTTGGAACCTTCTATCTAGAAGCAGAAGCATAATATGTCTGGTAAGCTTTGGACTCTAACATTGCTTGATTTGTTAATTCTGTTGGAAGAATGGTACCATATACCTGAGTATCTTCATGTATGGAGATACATCTCATAGAAGTAAATAGGGTATCATCTCGAGTAGTGTGCCAAAACATCTTGTTTCTCCTTGAAATAGACGGATCCTTTGACATGAAGTAATCAATGATGATCTTTGTGAATTTAGGATATGACATCTTGTTTGTCTTCTTAGCATCTTTGTACTCAATCTAGAACAGTAAGTCTTCCCAGAGTAGATACACATAATCAATGTTTTTCTTATGGAACATACCCCAGAGAATTTGAGCACGGGACAGACAAATCTTGTCCATTCCAGTTTCTTTATCACTTAAGCACTTGTTGATGACAGTAGAAAATGCTCTCCATGGTTGATGCAAGTAGTCAATAGTCACATCAGTGAGATAGGTGATGTCTCCAATGTGCCCAAGATCTCTTATGAAAGAGAGAATGTCTTGTTCCAGTGGGAGGTCTTCAAAGACTTGTCTTGGAATTTTTTGGACAAAACTGGAGAATATCTCTGAATATATCAACATCGAGAGAGACTTTCTTCTTGTTAATAGTGAATCTAATGGATGACTTATGAACAGAAACTGTAGCCCAAAATTCTTGCATGTAAATAGCAGGAACATTTGCAGTGATCAGGAATGCATGGTAGAATGGAGTGAGAGCGAGAGCATCCAACACCACTTGAAATGTAGCTTCTTTTGGCTTGATGTCAGTCTTGAGTCTCATGTTGCATTTCCTGAACTCAAGACGGTCATCAGGAGCAACAAGAGCGTCATCAAGGGCTTTTTGTTATGCTTGAGTGGTATTCATGTTTCTGCTAAGATATGACCAATACAGTTTATACATATAACCAATTTTATATGACACACACTATAAGGCCCTTTGATTGATGAACACTTAAGCTTGAAGCATGTTGTGATATTATTCAAATGATTAGGCTCATTAAGGCAATTAGCATTATTGAATAAGATCTAATCATCCGAAGGGCAACTTAATTAGGCATAACGTGATAGCTCACTTAACTTAATTAGATTGCCTAATTAACCAATTTTAATTAATTACCTAACTGCGAGTTGAAAATTGCTTTCAAAAAAAATTCAATCTTAAACTTCCTTAAAAATCGTTGCTAAATCGCCTCCTATTGAGGAATTGATAAATCGCCTCCTAGGTAGGTTTGTTAACTCGCATCCTATAACGGATTGATAAATCGCCTCCTTAATTAAGTCGTTAATTCTCCTCCTTAATCATGTTGTTAACTCGCCTCCTAAGGGGTGTTGTTAACTTGTCTCCTATAGGGTGTTGTTAACTCGCCTCCTATAGTGTGTTGTTAACTCGCCTCCTAAAGGGATTTGTTAAATCGCTTTCTAAGGGCTTATCGTTAATTCGCCTAATAATAGTGGGTGTTGTTATGTTGTTAACTCGCCTGTTCTGCATGAGTTGTTAACTCTCCTCGTGAAGTCGTTGTTAATCGCGCCTACTAGTGGGCCGCTTGTTAACTCGCCTTCTAAAGGTGTTGTTAACTCGCCTTACACAGGCAGTTGATAACTCGCCTTCAAAGGCACTTATGACCACAAACATGATTTTTTATGAAGCAAGACTAGTTTAAATAGCATTCATTTTAGATGTTTACCACATAGGATCATATATAACATAATTTAGCCACAGAGTCATCAAGTATGAGCAAAAACGAGTACATTTATTCATTTTAAATCATTCATACAAGAAGCAACAAACAAGACATGCCTTTTATAGCTTAAACACATTTAGGGATGATGATATCAACATTCTAGCACAAAACCCACAAGCTTATCTCACTAACACTCTAAAACCTAAATTTTTGCAACCAAAATCGAGCATAGCACATTCATATGTTAACTAAATACAAAACTGGTATAAACAAATGTTCTACACTCCTAAGCAAGCAAAACCCCTTACTTAATTTGGGTTTTTATCCAGTTTTGATTTTGATGAACCCTAATTCGATTAGTAGGGTTTTTGAGATCAAATCCATGTGAAAACTTAATTGGAAGGAGAAATGAGTTGTTAAGAGTGTGAGGAACAATTTTATAGTTATACATTTTACGAGAAAACGACTAGAAATAGAGAACAAGGAGTGGTGATTTTGAGTTTGAAGATGGGAGGGAAAGTGAAAATTTCAAGTGTGTGTTTGTGTGTGAAAGTGACGGGGGGGGGGTGAGTATGTTATAAAAACGTTTTGTTTTTGACACATTTGCCCCCTTAAGTATAATATCCTATTCATTTTTAATATACAAGTTTTATTAGGCAAGATAAGTTTAACAAATGGCACAAATAGTCCCTAATGTTTCAACTAGCATACCTAAAAAGGTATATTTGCACAAATACTCCCTAAAGGCATAAACACATAACAGTTAAGGCTCACATAAGCTAAATTTAATTAACTTCCCTTTAATTGATAACCTGTTATTTGTGTAAAACCTTTTCCATTATGTTAGGAATACAAAATTCCTAGGAAAGTGTCGGTCGCTTCCATAGATAACCGTCGTTAGCTCGTTAAGTAATTTTTGGAAACTTATATAGTTAGTTAGCTAAAGGCCCATGGATAAACCCTTGCAAGCCCAATCCAACCATCATTGTTAAGTATAATAAACACCTCTCTTGCCTTGGAGAGGTGTTGGTTTCTTCATTTGTACACACATTCATTATAGGTTACTTTCATCTCTAAGTGTTCATCCAACCCTCTCTCTCACTAAAACAATCTCTTTCCCTCTCATCTAGTATGTTATTTGATTAGTCTAATTGGTATCAAGAGCCATGGAGTGGTGTGCTTAGATTTTGTGTTCTTGTTTTGGTTCGTGTGTTTTATGTCTTAAAAAGTGTTCGTTTTTTTTTTGATTTTTTTCTTTGTCTTCTAAGCTTAAATTCCACACTAAAAGATCATCTGCATAGATAGCTTTGATCTAGTATCCTTGGATATAGGTGTGTGTGTGCTTAGGTTCATAGAAAAATCTCTTATTTTGTGTCATTTTGGGTTCGTTAGCTTTTATAAAGGTCAAAATCTTGATTTAAATTTTTTCGGCTTAATAACCTAAAGTTGTCATTTTTTCTTGTCCCTTTAGGCTTAGTAACTCTTTTGGTACAAAAATTTTCGAAAAACAATCGTCAAAAACGTGTCTTTTTGAGTTTTGAAAAAGTCGGTTTCATGAAATAACCGATCTAGTTATTTTTTTGTAGTACCAATCTAGTTTGTTGTAGTGTGAACCGATCTAGTTTGTTATAGTGTGAACCGATTTGTTACAATGTGAACCGATCTATTTTGTTATAGTGTGAACCAATCTAGTTTGTTACAGTGTGAACCGATCTAGTTTGCTATAGTGTGAACCGAACTAGTTTGCTATAGTGTAAACTGATCTAGTTTGCTACAGTGTGAACCGATCTAGTTTGTTACAGTGTGAACCGAACTAGTATATTCCAGTGTGCATCGAACTAGTTATATCTAGTGTGAACCAAACTAGTTATTTCAGTGGAACAGTAATACTAGTCAAGTGTTAATCGAGGGACTTACGAACAACTCAAATTTCTAAATTATTCGGGTTTATTTCTTTGACTTTGTTAAAATTCCGAGATACAATTACGTGTTTTCCTGGTTTTGTCAAGAATTGTAACAATCCCGTTTGTTGTTTTTCCTAGAATTAAAACACTTAAATGACAAATTAATCAAAACACAATTTCTTTTCTACACCGTTCGAATCGTCAATAACTATTTGACATTACAAAATTTCTCAATGACGACTCTTGCTGATATAGCAATTCTTATCGGGTGCTGACGCAATAGTTCCACCACATGTTTGGAATAAAGATCTGTTTGATTCTTGGAAAAGCATTAATGAATGGAGCTATACATGATGAATAGACAACATGGACGAATGATCCTTGAATCCGTTGAAAATGGTCCACTCATCTGGCCTACGATTGAGGAGAATGGAGTGACAAGACCAAAGAAATATTCTGAGCTATCCGCCACGGAAGCAATTCAAGCTGATTGTGATGTCAAAGCAACAAATATCATTCTCCAAGGATTACCACCTGAGGTCTATGCACTTGTTAGCAATCATCGAATCGCCAAGGAACTTTGGGAAAGAATTCAACTTCTCATGCAAGGAACTTCATTGACAAAACAGGAAAGAGAGTGTAAGCTTTATGATGAATTCGATAAGTTTGCTTATAAGAAGGGGGAAACACTACGTGATTTCTACTTGAGATTTTCACTGCTACTCAATGACATGAACATCTACAATATGAAACTGGAACAATTTCAAGTGAACACCAAGTTTTTGAATACTCTTCCTCCTGAGTGGAGCAAATTTGTGACTGATGTCAAACTTGTTCGGGATTTGCACACAACTAACATAGATCAGCTTCATGCTTACTTGGGACAACATGAATTTCATGCAAATGAAGTTCGTTTAATGCATGAACGCAACTCAGACCCGCTTGCTTTGGTTGCAACCCATCAGATGACCCAGTCTCCTTATCAAACTCATCAAAACTCATACCAAAACACTTAATTTCAACCACAAGTTTCACCATCTCAATCTCCACAGTGTGGTTCACCTTATTAGTCTCAACAATACTCAAATAATCAATCATCAACACCTCTTTCAATCACTTATCCATCTAATGATTATCAATCATCAATTCACCACAACGTTTATTCTCCATCATCATCCATCCCTCAATTGGAATATGCTCCCTCAATTAACCAACAACCTGAATTTTCCCAACAAGACTCGGGTCTAATTGTTCCGGTGTTCCAGAAAGGTGATGATCCTATTGATGCCATAAATCACATGATGTATTTCTTGACTGCTGTTGTCACTTCCTGCTACCCTACTACTAATAATCAACTAAGGAATTCATCAAACCTTAGGAAACAAGCTACCATTAATAATGGAAGAGTAACCTTAATTTAGGGGAGACAAACTTCTTTAGCTGCGGGTACTATAAGAACATACACTCCAGGAGCAAGTGGAAGTAATTCTGGGAAACAAAGGACTGTTATCTGTTACAACTGCAAAGGGGAAGGCCACATGTCCAAACAGTGTACTAAACCTAAGAGGAAACAGGATGATTCATGGTTTAAGGATAAAGTGTTGTTGGTACAAGCTCAAGCAAGTGGTCAAATTCTACATGAGGAGGAACTAGTATTTTTGGTAGATCCAGGAATTCCAGAAGGTCAAGCCACTCAGACTGTCATTACTCACAATGCTGCTTATCAAGCCGATGATCTGGATGCATATGACTCTGATTGTGATGAACTCAACATTGCCAAAGTTTCTCTCATGGCGAATTTATCTCATTATGGTTCAGATGCTCTCGCTGAGGTACATAATCTTGATAATGTGGACAACAATATAATTAATCAAGGTGTGCAGGTGGTCCCGTCTTCTGAACAGTCGAATATTGTGAACCACTCAAAGACTGAAATAACTAGTGATAGCAATATCATTCCTTATTCCCTGTATGTGTTGATTCATAAAAGGCAATGTTCGAATCTTAACTCATCTGCCAAAAGATCACAAATATATCTGTGTTTGAACATACTTAAAACCCAAGTAGTTAATTGTACAAGATAAATTTGGACAATTAAATGTCGTCATTGGATACTTTAACTGCTAAGCCTTGAAAGATTAGGAACAATTAAAGTTTTGATAGAAGGACAAAATGTTGATTTTAAATGAGTAATGATAACATTTTCGGATTCGAAAGTCTTAGTCTGCAGGAGAATTGATCGATCTTAAAAAACTCTTCTCTGAACTTTTAAAGAAATTGAATATTTAATGACACAGTTAACTCTTCTCAAAAATGATTTTTAAGAAAGAGAATCTAGGAAATTGATAGAGAGATTGCTTTAGAATAAGACGGATCAAATCTGCTAGATCACATATTGTTTTAAAAGTGATCAATCTGCACAAAATGTTCACCATGTTAACGAACCTCAGTTTTTCTAAGATGAATACCACTTAACAAAGCTCTAGGGTTTTCAACATCCTTTCCATCTAAAGAATAAGCTCAGAAGTTGGAACCAAAGCTTTATGATGTTAATGTCTATTAGAATTACTAGTGTTATTGTGATTCTTCCGGTCTACAGAAGAGACCCTAATGCCTTGCTGAAGAGTGTCGTTCTAAAAATGTTTTTACACACAACAGATCTATTATGTTAGAAAAGAAAAGTTCAATACTACGTAGTCTGATTATGCTACTCATAACCAACTTCTCAAGATTTTGAAACATGATTTGTTCCTACAAACTAAATTATTGTACTGACAAGCATTTTGGTCTCAGACGTCTAATGAATTCTTTCAGATCCACTCTCCTTATAGTAGACCAACAAAAGTTGAGGTTCCCATAAGAACTTCCCTAAAGTTAGCATGGTTAATACGAGTTTGAAGAAACTTAAACATCATCTTGCTGGTTTTGATGTGGGTGTCAAGAAAGAACTACTGGCCAAGCTATCACTGAGGATGTGGTGGTTCGAACATCAAAAGTTATTTTAGGGATGATATAATTCCATTTGTAAAAGCTTAAAGGATTATTTAATACATTTCGATCATATTTTTGATTTCTATGAACCTTTCTGAAGTCCAAAATGTCTTTCATAAAATGGAACTAGCTGTGGAACAACATCGTTTAGAGTCAAAAACATTTGAAGTTAAAATGAATAAAGTTTTGAACAAAAATGAACGACTCTTGGAACAAGTCATTAACAAAGATATTGTGAACATAATTATGAATTCTTCTGTGGATAATGCTTGTGTGAATATGCGTGAATCTGAAAAGTGTCTCAAACTTAAGACTAACCTTCTCAACAAAAGGGATTTCATTAAAAAAGAGATTTACGATAAACTTTTCAAAAGTTATACCACTCTTGAAAAACATTGCATCTCTTTAGAAGTTGATACTTAACTTAATCAGAAAATTTTTCTAAGAGACAATTCTGTTTGAAATCAAAGTGCTCTAAGTTCTGATCAATTGTTTGAATTAAATGAATTAAAAGATCAGTCCCAAGAGAAAGACACGGTCATAAAAAAGTTGAAAGAGAGAATTAAATCTCTAAGTGGGAATATGAATGAGGATAAGTTCAAGAAGGACATAGAAGATATTGAAACAATAAATATTAAATTGGATCATATGATGACAAAGCTTATGCTGAGAATGAGCATTTGAAAATAGACCTTATATGAACTTTAAAACCCCACCCCAAACCCCCCCCCGCACCCCCTTATGACTCAATAAAACCAGCAATGTATTATATCAAACTTAAATTATGTGATGATATATTTAATCAAGTCAATTTAAAGTCTGTGGAAATTTCTGATTTAAATGCTAGTCTTCAGGAAAAAGTTTTGGTAATTACAGCTCTCAAGGATGACTTAAGGAAACTTAAAGGAAAAGCTCTAGTTGATAATGCTATTACGAAACACACTATTGATCCAGAGATGCTTAAGATTGATGTGGAACCAATAACCCCTAAATTGTTGAATAAAAAGACAGCTCACTCTGCCTATATTAAGCACACTCAGGAAGAAGTTGCAGTTCTTAGGGATCTAGTTGACAATGTTCAATCAACTTTTCCTCTAGATCATTCCTTAGAATCTGCCTGTAGGTATAATAAACGAATTCAGGAGTTTCTTACAAACATCAGTAAAACATGCCCTAGTATCAACAATTCTGGTAAAAAATTAGTGGCTGTGACCCCAAAGAACAAGGACAAAAGAGTTAGATTCATTGAGCCCGTCACATCCTCAGGAAACACTATCACAAAAACAGCCTCTACATCAATAAAATTCATGTGACCATTGGATGAACAATAGTCACATAAAATACACATTTACTTGATTTTAAAAGCATATAGTCACACTTATTAACACTTTTGGCCACTTTTTTTTAAAATTATATGTGACTAGCTCAAAAAAAACAACACCCGTTGTGTGACTAAATCATCACAAACGTCACATTTATTATATATTCATGTAGCTACAAGACGGGAAATAGTCACACAAAATACACATATACTTGAATAAACCATCTCAAATGTCACATATATTATATATTTATGTGGCCAAAAGACGAACAATAGTCACTCTCAAAAATCATTCGTGTGACTATAAAGTGTTTACGGTCACTAATACTAATTAATCCAACAGAACTTGTGCCTAATTTGTCACACATATTCGGGTTTTGGTCACTCTTTTTCAATGAAAAAGGCCATGAACTCAACAATGTCAAAGTAGGACACCTACGGTGGCGCGATCTTTGGTGGCAAACACCAAAAAAAAACGTGTGTGACTATATGCATATTGTCACACATTTTTGGAGTAATCAATACCACTTTTTGTACCAGTGTTTGCAAAATATGAGTTTTGGGTCTTCTGATTTGGTTCAGACAGAAAAGTGCGGCGGTTTGTTGGAAAAGTGCGGCGCACTTTCTGAAAAGTCAATAATTCTTCTTTATTTTCCAAAAACACCAGCGCACTATAGAATGAGTGCGGCGCACTTCTGGAAATTTTATATCTGATTTTTGTTGAATTTTTCACTTGCACCATTTTATCAAACAGACTTAAACTAACTATCATGAATTTCTCAAAGAGGAATTTAGCAAATAAGGAACATAAGCAATTAGGTAGACAATTAACCAAATAAGCTAATAAGAAAAAAAAAATTCTTTTTCCATTTTTAAACACAAGTGATATATAAATTTAAACACTATTGGAATTATATTCCTCATTAAATTACAGATTATGGGGTTTTTGGTTTTTTTATGGCCAAGTCACTTTTAATTTAGACTTCTTTTCTCAATTAACATGCAAAGTGCGGCGGACTTTGAATAAGTGCGGCACACTTCCTGAAGTAGTAACAATAAAATTGTTTCCGTTTGCCAGAAAATGGTACGGCGATTTTTGAAATTTCAGGTTGTAATATTAAAATGACTTTATCAAAAAATGTTTTCAATCCCCGGCAACGGCGCCAAAACTTTGATGTGTTTCAAAAGCTTTAAATTTATAAGACTAAAAATACCGAACAATTATATGGAAACACACGGGTAAAGTATAACCCTCGTTTGTAATATAGTATTGTAGGTAAGTCAGGTCGTTCCATAAGAGATTGGCAATTCTAAGATAAAGTCAATAATATTACGAAAAAAGGATTATCTTGTAGATTCTCACAGGTCTAAAGATAATGGTCTAATTCAATTAAAAGGCATGTTTGGTTAAGAAACAAGAAATATTATAGATAAACTTAAGTATATGAATGATTCACGGATGTAGTTATAATCAATTTAAGAATGTTTAGTTGCTTAAAAAGATCGTCTATTATTCACAATGAAAAACCCTTTCGGCCTTTATTTTTAATCATGAAAATGCTTTAAATGTGATCCGTGTTTGATGATGAGTAATATAAGCTTGCTAAACCAAGTTTGTTAGACATGTGGTTTAGCGTTAAACCTTTTTGTACTTGGGTTAATGTTTGTTTCCTTAGCCAATCCTCACAAGGCTAAGGTCTAGTTATCATAGACAAACAACTTAGAAATCAACCATTTAATCTGGAGTCTTTCGACCTATATCCGTAATGAATGGTGATCAAACAAAGATTAAAGGATCCAAGTCCAAGAACATCAAGCTCATATTCTTCACATCAAAAATTCATTCAAAGAATCAAGTTTGATCCATAATATTTATATAGTTCCTAACCAAACATGTTAAACTACTCAACTATCATAATAGCAATACATTTAACAAGTAAGATAGATCCAAAATTCATTTTATAAAAAGATGGAAACATATTTCTTTACCAAATTTCAAGAACAAAGATCCAATCTAACAATTTCTTCTTAGAACAAAGATATAACTGATGTCTAGCACCTCCAACTTCTGAAATAACAGAACTTCACTTGCTCTTTTACCCAAAAAAGATAAAGATGAAGGTTTTACCCTTCAAATCTTCCTAAGAACTTACTCTAATTCTTGGAGAATGATTTAAAATGTTTATTGAACTGATTGTTGTTGTTGTGAGTGATTTATTTCTCCTCCAAATCGTGCTCCATTTTATAGTGATGATTGGGCAACTCAAAAGTTGCACCATTTATGATTTTTTAGTAACTGTCACAGAAAGTGCGCCGCACTTGGATAAAAGTACGCCGCACATCCCTAATAAATGCCTTGGATTAAACACGCTGACAAGTGCGCACTTGGTAATAAAACTGGCGCACTTGTGCCTTTAATAACAGTAGTCCCTTTCTATATCCTTCTTTTAACGATTGTTAGTTGTAAGTAACCAATTTTCTTGCACGTTAAGTCCTTTCTTCCAGTTTTAGTCCTGAAACAATATTTACATAACAAACGACCAATATATTTATTGCGTTAGTACATATATTTCTCGCATTTCTAAGGGATATTTTATGTATATTTGGAGCGTTATCAGTGTTGCAGGAGTTATTTCATGAAGCGCGGGTTCTAAACTGCTTTGTTTAGAAGCCATTGCCATCAGCTCATCAAAATCGACATGGATGGTTTCAATTATTTTTTAGCTAGGACGGTTGTAAATACAGTAAGCTTTCTTTTTTGGAGCATATCCGATGAAAATACCTATATCGACTTTAGCTTGAAGTTTGCCCAAATTGTTACTATCATTGTTTGGGTAACAAAGTGCACCAAAAATGTGAAGGTAGGATAAATCTGGTTTTCTTTCATGTATGAGCTCATAAGGAGTTTTTCCATGGCATCGCCGTATAATGGATCAGTTTTGGGTTTAACATGCGGTAACAACTGCTTCGGCCCATAGAAATTAAGGAGCTTTTGCATAGATTAACATTGTTCGAGCGGCTTCAACAAGAGTACGATTTCACCTTTCAACAACACCATTTTGTTGTAGAGTTCGCGCAACCAATGTTTCGTGAGAGATGTCAACCTGTTCATAGTAGTCTCGCAGAGTTTGATTAACGAACTCAGTTCCATTATCTGTACGAATGTTCCTTACAGCTGCATTCAGTCTAACTTGTATCATTTTTAGAAACTTGATTATAAAATCAGGAGCTTCATCTTTTGATGCTAGAAACTTCACCCATGTGAACCGAGAGTAATCATCCATATTGACTAGGATGTACTTTTTCCCATTTACACTTGCAATACGCATAGACACATAAAGATCCATATGTAGAAGATATAGTTTTCCTTGATTGGTGTCTTCAGATTTAGGTTTATGTGATAATTTCTTGCTTTTTCCCATGGCACATGCAAAACACAAATGGTCCTTTTCAAATTTGAATCTGGGAAGACCACGTACTAGACCGTGTCTGGCCAAGTGATTAATAGCACCAAAATTCAAATGAGACAGACGACGATGACATAACCATGACTTAGTCTTTGTGGCTTTTGACAAGAGACATATAAGAGAAGATGCCATCATATCCCTAAAGGACAAAGAGTACATGTTAGTTCCTCGAGATCCTGAGAGTAAATCAGCACCTTCCAGATTACGAACAAAGCATGTGTGTTTTCGGAAAGCTACTTCAAGATCTGAGTCGCAGAATTGACCAACCGAGAATAGATTGTGTCCTAGTCCTTCAACATAATAAACCAATGAAATTGTGATGTTCCTTATCTGATAATCACCATACCCTATAATCTTTACAACTTGGTCGTTATCGAATTTGACAGTAGCGAGAAATCTATGAATGAAATTGGTGAGCTGAGAGTGATCTTCGATCATGTACTTTGAGCATCTGGAGTCCAAATAACATAGAAAAATTTGGACAACCTGTAGTCGATAAAAGAAGAAGAAGATGGAGCAACTGAAGTATCAGATCCCCAAGATATACCAGGTTCCATTCTGTTAGCAGTCATAGATTTTGCAACCTTCGGTTTGCTATGATGAACAGATTTAGGTACTTTAGGTCTCCTGGTATATACTCTAGTTACTATATGGTTTGGTGCAACTACTTCAAGAGGGATGGGAACCTTAAGAAGCAC
>BQNB010076354.1:0-31181 GCA_026074375.1 Tanacetum coccineum
GGCTTACACTTGGGTAAAAGACCCGGCCCAATACCGAGAGCCATACGCTTACTTTCTAACTACGAGTTATGCTATGCTAAACGATACACGGGGGTGACCGAGTCTTTTTCATTATCCTAACAGAGTATAGTCTTCTTCACTTATTTTGATAATAGGGACCAAGGTTGCAAAAATCGTGAATCGTTAGCCAGATGGTCGATCACCTTGTAGCTTGTAATCAGTTAAGGCGGGATTAATCGAATTGGCATTTTTGGTAAAATTTGGGTATTTCCGGCAAGTTTTGTGTATTTCCGTCTAGTTTTAGTTATTATTGGCAAGTTTTTTTTTTCTAAAGAGCAACTTGTAATAGATTTAAACAGTTAATATAATTGATCAAAACAAGTTTACAGTGAGTTTTAGGTACTTTCAGCAAGATTAGAAGGTTTTCGGCAAGTTTGACCACCGTTGATCGTCGTTGACCACGGTTGACCTATTTGTTTGACCCTGTTACATTAATCGACAAGGTTGGTGGCCTTGTAGCGTCGAATCGGTGATTAATATGCCTTGTAGACCTTGTTTTGCAACACTGATAGGGACCTTATATTGTGATAATCTAGGATACTGATCCATCTAGCCTTTTGGTCATCTTTTTTTTGCGTAAAGGGTTTCCCCGGTAAATTTTCTTAAGCCAAAAAAACATTTAAGTACAAGGAATGAGGGTGAGTCCCACATCTCTGCCCGTTACATAGGCAAAAACTACTTCCTTAAAGGAAGGAACACAAAATGACTAGACAAAAGAAACATAAATCTATTTCTTCTTACGACCTCGAACTCGGATATCCAGATATCGCATATAGCTTGAAGCTCTTGAGGAAGATCCTAACCTTCATACACATCATCATCGTATCAGTCTTCATCATAGTCACCATTACCATAAGAATCCCTCCATTGTTCCAGCAAACTTTGAGTGCCAAAGCCTACCCTTTCTGAAGCCATAGAACGAGCCATATCATTATCAACTGATGCAACCTCATCTTCACTATCATAATCACCCGGACACTCTACGTTTTTCAAAGGATTACCAGTTTCATCCACAAGAATAGCTTGCTTTCTGGTCATCTTCATTGCCCTCCAATCATCATATCAGCAACCTTTATACTGTTTTCTAATCTATATTCTTACATAGATCTTCTAGTTACAACGTTTACCAGTGGACCATTAAAATCCCAAGTATCATGCCAAAAATCAGGCCAAAATCATGTCATTCCATTACCGAATACAACTCCATACAGAGGGTACACCCCCTAACTACGATACGCAGTCGGAATACAACATTTTGGGTGCTACTTCAACATAACAATCACCGAGTCATAACAAACACTATAAAAGAGATGTTTTGTTAAACAAATTTCATTTATTTTGTTTGTAAAATGAATCAGATACAAAAGGTCCCAAAACTATCGTAGAAAATTTATTCTAAAAGTCACATCACGACTTGCATTTCTAAAAATTATTTCTATCATTTATTGACACAATTTACATAAATCACCGTCCTTGATACCCGCAGTTTTCCGTCCCAGCCAAGCCATCTTCGATACCTAAACCTGGGATACAGCTTAAAAAAAAAACTCAACAAAACACACACAGTGAATTCAAGAGAGTTTACACACAAAACAGTTAGAAACGCATATTTGGTGTCAACAAAACATATAACATTGCGCGTAGCCAAGTTAGATATATATAATTATTCCAACTAATGAGCCCGTGTACGGACACATGAAACACATTCACCCGTAGGCCCGAAATATGTCCGAAAAATATCCGACCTTCTCGCCATTACTAACTACAAAATATCCTTATCAGGGTGCCACTTACCAATCAAGGGATTCATACCCCACGGGGTATTGTCAAACCGAAAATAAGATATATTAATGCATTAACAGTCACCTTCAACAAGGCAATTAACGGCACAACAGTAAAGGCATATACCAACAGAGCGAATGGAAGCATATTAGCATCAAAACCATATTGCGGTCTCATTTTTCAAAAACAAGCATGTATCCCCCTCCTGGTTTAAAAAAAACATGTAAACTACGTATAACGAGGCTATGATCTCACCTTGATCTAAGCCAAAGATCAAATATCGAAACAATCCAAGGGAATAAACGAACAGATCACGACCTATAATTAAGGTCGCTCGATGACTATACTAGAAGGTAGGTCAATGATGCTACAGCGTATCAACAAAAATCCAGATACAGAATTATATATATTTAATATATAAGATATATATATATAATATATATATAAATATATTTATATAAATATAGATTATATATAATATATATATATATATATATAATATATATATATATTCATACATTGATGAGATATATCCACTTGCGGCCTGTAGATCCAAAAACCACGCAATATTTGGTTACAGATCGTCTTTTATTTATATTAATTCTTCACTCAATTTTAGAAAACTTTGTCTATCGTTTAAAAAGTTCCATTTTTAAGTAAGTCCTCGTTACTCCAATGATATTTATAATAATTTTTATTTTATCGCGTCAAAAGCTTTCACATTCAATGGTGTGGTTGTTAATTACTCCCATATCGTATGATATTCGAATATTCCAAAAGTGACTATATTTAAAATTTACTTCGTTCGTACAATCGTTAAGCTTAAAATATTAGGGTCGTAATATAATCAGTAACGTTTAAATTTACATTTTATAAACTGCCACAATTAGTATGTGACCCATTGACCTTCAATAAGTCCAACGGTGTGATTTTAATGACTTCGACGTTTTTATACTTATGTATAATTAACATCGTGACCCCTGCTCCCAAACGACCTCGGTATATCACATTTCATTTCCACGGTTCGACAACAGAAGAGTTTAAGTAAAACGACATTTTTGGACAACTTTTTAGCTTAGCCCGTAGACCTCGTAATAATAATAGTAACGTTTAATTACATTTATAACATCCGACAAGTTTAGTATTGACCCATTGACCTTCAAAAGTCAACGTTTGATTTTAATGGACTTCGACTTTTTATACATATGTATAATTAAATCTGACCTGCTCCAAACGACCCGTTATATCACATTTTCACGGTTCGCAGGAAGGACAGAACGTATGTAAAACTGCTCAAAACGGCCATTTAAAATTCTGACAGCAACTAAAAATATGCAATAGCTGTTGGAAAGGTTTTTAAGTTTTCAAATCTTGTTTTCGCCGTAACTTCTTCGTTATTAGGAGTTACGGGGCGTTCGAATTACCGAAACGTATATTAGGACGAACTCTATCATATTTCAACATCAAAAATCAGTTTTTATAAAATTTCGAACCTCAAAATTTGAGCCAAACTTTCTGCTCGAATTTACCATTTTCAAAACATATCGAAACTTCATTTTCACCTCATAACGACATCAAAATACGCCTAGCTAACCTATCTCCATCAACTAATCAACCCATTCACAATCTATTCTAACCAACGCAAGTGTTAGTCCTCATCACATATAATATACGACATCAAATTAAGAACGAAACAATGAAATAAACATAACTAGGATACTTACAACAACACACAAGGTGTTGGTTTTGGCCTTTCTTATGGTTCGAACCTACGGAGCAACCCAAACACATGACTCGAACTGTTTTTGACAAAACCCACTTGATCGTATCATTAATCTAACCCTTTTAAACACCTCTTTAGCCCGAAAATGTTTGAAACTAATATGAAATCTAACTCCAAAAATACTCATTGCATGTTATATATTTTTGATGGAAAACGTAAGAAATGACGAGGGGATTAAGAAAATATAACTTGATCGGATTGCATGTCATTTTTCCGGCGATGGCGGCGGCGACCGACGGCGGCGATGGACATTTCCGGTGGTGGCAGCCGGTTGGGGGTGAGAGGAGCAAAACACACATTTTTGTTTTATAAAAATGAAAGTGTGTGTGTGGTCTTACCTTTTTATAAGATAGGTACTTTGGCCATTTGACACAAATAGTCCTCCCATCTTATCTTGTTTTGATTTTTGACACGTCTATGTTTTACTTAAATAAAAACCGACAACCATGGCTCGGGATTATACTTTCGTGACTAATTTTATATCCGTCACACTAAATTTAATTTAAAACTTTTAATAAAATATTAACTCACGTCAAAATAAAGTTTTGACTCGGTTTCGACTAACTCAGGATAAGGACGAAAAATACAAATTGTCATCATAAAAATAATAACGAAGTGCGTCGAAATTTTTCTACGTTGCTTAAAACGTTTAACGAACACGCGGTCAAACGTTGACTCGCGAAACGTCAAAAATAAAAATATCAAATTTCTGTTCGAAATAAAATACGAAAATAGTTATTCACGACAAATAAAAATTTAAATGTCAACGTTCGTTCACACGAATTTATAAAATAATAATTATGACGTCGAATTCGCTATCGTCATACGCGTCGTAAAACTCGGGTTGTTATATTCCACCCACCTTAAGGGAGCGCCGTCTTGGTGCTCGTTCCTTCTTACTCGTCTTGATTTCTCTTACGGTGAGACAGCTTCCTTACGATTGGGCGGTCCCACATGCTCAAACGCAAAAATCACCCGATATAATACTCGCTTTGACTATTCCGGATGGAAAGTCAACATAACAAATGGTAATCCATACCAACAAAATCAAAATATAACTATAATCGCTCTCATTACAAGAGACAAAATAAGCCGCGAAACATATCCAGGAAAATATAAATCGCGTTGTTTTTAAATGAAAGGCTCTAAACGAAGGATCAACCCAAATCTTAGTTTGGTGATCATTTTAGCAAAACAAAGAGCACATCGCTATGCAAAACCGAAACATATGTTGCTAACAAAAATCAAAAGATACGTCAACAATCAAAACCAAAATACTCATCAATAGTCAAGATCGACATATATATTTATACATCATCTTCCTAAGACCAAAATACTCATCAATATCTAAAAACCAAAATACACATGTCGCCCTCCCGGTCTCATTTAATAATGCCCTACCGGTTGCGAAAAATATTCCGGAGTACCTACGACTTCATCAAACGCATCATAGCGCTAACATGTAAGATCACATATTCATTTAAGCACATAACCGCTTATTAGTCATTTCAAAATGACTCTTATGTTTCTATCTAGCTTATCATCGCTCCGCAATAGTCATGCCTGCCTTCTATAAGTTTTAGCAAAAATATACGTGCTTGCTTATAAGGAAGCCTTAGCAATGGCCATGCTCATTATGCAGGTTCATACCCAACCGGTTAGATTTCTCATTATACCTGCCTCTTGGTAATGATCTCAACTAATTCACGGTTAGGTTTTAGCCAACCATAGTCATGCTCGTGGGTTAACAAGCCACAATGGACAATGGTCTACCAGGCTTACGTACCTCTCAAGTCAACCTTCATCTTCATTCGGGTAAGTATACCCATTCACTCACGTCCTAAGCCATATCACATCAGAACAGAAGCGACCTAAGCGCTTACTACCATTCAAAAGCACATAGCACGTAAAACACATAAAGCATATTTTTCACATAATTCGGCGATGATACTCCACCTATATAACACATATTGTCGAAAGACAAATCGAAAACAATCAAGAAAACAATTGAGTATCATGAGCTCGTTCGACGGAAATCAAAACTCCAACATTTCCGCACCGCGACTAGCATAGTCGACTCGATCCTACCGCATCACATCGAATCCTAGATGACTCAACTAATCAAGTCGAGATAATTACGCACATTCCTAATTTAATACCGTTCGACTTAAGGCGTTGGCTATGTTGGTTGTCCCTCCAGTAATGGGAACGAACATCACCATTTTGCCAAAGTTTCCAATCAATTCGCCACTCTTCATGCCCTTGAGTCATCACGTCGCAGAGTAAGGGTCACTATACCTGACCGTGGGTCAAGTATAGTATAGTGTCTTATTCTAATCCTTGATGACATCAGGTATACTTATGACTATACTACCACTACCTTCCGTCTTGGGGAAAGAAGTCTTCTTCACGACCATCAGTTGATACACCAAAGGCAACATACCTCCAATGTAGGAGAAGTCTTCTCCATTTCTCACTTTCAACCTCGTGACTAACCATCTCAGCTTCCACCCACCTTAGGAGTCTTTACATCTTCAAGAATATCCCTTCTCAGTATCGGTATCAGGTTTACACCCTTGATAGCTTGGATCTACCATTGCTTACTAGCATACCGACTATACTTGGTCTGGACACGTCTCCATAACAATTGCCGATCCACATTACCACAAACTAGACTTCACTCCTTTCTAGACATAATCGTTCTGAGCAATACCGTAGGTATTTCCCCTTCAGGTCGACTCGATCATAACGACTCGCTTGAGACTCTCTCCATGCAATCAATAGGAGTAGGGTTACTTGCATAAGAATCTGTAGCAGGGGTAAAAATATTTTCTCCTTCCGGAAGCTTGACCCAAACATTTATCCCAATTATCAAGAGTTTTAATGGTGACGATTTACCCTGAAATAGCGGGTCTTCCTAAATCAGGCTTATTCATCCACACAACTACATGAGTGTTCCACTCAGGGGGTAAGCTACTCAAAAATTTTGAGTTTAAATCTTCTTGGGCAATAACCACACCCAGAATAGCAAGCCTACTGACTATCTTCTGAAGCCTATTGAAGATAGAGTCAAGAGACTCTGCACTTGTTGCACTGAAATTCTCATACTGCTGCTTCAAAAGTGTCTTTTGAGTTTTCTTGGTAGCTGCATTACCTCCAAATCTTGTTTCAATGGCAGCAAACATTGATTTTGCATCAGGGTACTGGCTGAATGTGAGTTGATGTTCATTGGGAAGAGCCATCAGTAGCAAGCTCCTAGCCTTGACATCATTCTTCTTATTTGTCTTTTCTTCAGCAGTTGCTGGTATAGACATCTTTGTCACTGAAGTACCATTCTCCTGTACTGTTTGTGGTACTGAGACCCATGAATCACCATTTTCTATGACCTCCCAGAGTGCATAGTCTTGGATCTGGAAGTACTGCTTAATCCTTATAACCCACATCTCATACTCACCCAGTTTGAGTATGGGAAGCTTTGCAGTAGGACCACTATTTGTAGATTCAAGCTCCATGTCTTCTAGATCAAAGTTTCTCAAAGCAAAGCTCTGATACCACTTGTTGATCCCAAACCTAGATCGATTCCTTAGGTTGTCTAAGGTTAAATTACCTTGGATAAATCCAAAATAACTTGTTGTAGAAACTTTGTATGTATATTAAAGTGTATGCGGAATCTACACCTTAATACCTAGAAGAATTATGAATAAAACAGTAATCTTGAACAAACAAAGATAAAAACCAAACGCTCCAATATTATTAGATCAATAATATGAGTACTCTTCACTTAGTACTAGGGTTTACAACCTTGAAGCTTTTATTAATCGACTTTGACAACTATGAAGACTTATATGTAAAACTGATATCCCAACTAATGCCCTAGAGCCTCCTTTTATAGACTAAGGAGTCCTAGTCGGCTTACAATACATTCCTAAGATATCTTAATCTTTTCTAAACATAAACGTAATCTTTTAAATAAAAAATTATGTATATCTTGTACATAAATATCTCAATACTTATCTTCACATGTATTCTTGTTCTCTAAACAATCTTCATCTCTTTAATCCGTCTTTATCCTCTTGACAGTAGAAAGTCTTCAAGCAGTTGTAATCTTTTCACCAGCAGCACTAATAAACATAAGCAGTGGTAATATTAGTACTAGCAGTACTAATATATACTCACAGTAGTAACTTGTACTAGCAGTCTTAACATTTACTACTAGCAGCACTAACTACTTAGTTTATATTTTAGTCTTCAACACTAACCTTTAAGAATCCATGAAGTCTTTTAAGTCCCAACAATCCTCTCCTAAACTTGATGTTCATCTTCTTAATCTTCAAGTTTCTTCTTTAAAAGTCTTCATCATACTCAGGAAGATGCATTTAAACCTTTCATTGACCTTTTTGCTGCTTTACCATAAGCTTTAGCAGCTGATAGCACATCTCATTTTGATGATCAGTTTGAAGTTTCTTGTTTAGCATATTAGTAATGGTTATTGGTGTGAGGGGGTATCTCTTTTCAACCAACATAAAAATATGGAGATTATCAAACCTTACAAAGTAAACTCTAGATGAATCAATCAATTTCTAAATGGTCACCCTGTATCCTTGTAAAATTCTCCATACATCACTCCTTTTGTCTGGTTCAAACATGACTTTCAAATCTCCCTATAACACTCTTTCAAATTCATCTTCAAGCCTTTTATCACTATACTTTATCTTTACTATGTTCCAAAGAGCCTCCAAGTCTTCTCTGTCAATTCCTTGCAGCATCCTTATCATTGAAGAATATCTCTTAGAACTTCCATCTACTCTTATCAACTGATAATGTACCAACATACCTTTTTTATGAAGCTTATAATCAATAATCACCGATAGTTTGGTAGAAAGTGGTATAGCATTAATTGCTATATCATCATCCTTTTTAATTACCAAATGCTTCATTAACTCACCTTCATCATCTTCACTAGCTTCAACAACTTCATCTGACTCTTTGTCTTCCTCCATTCTTTGTTTCTTTGAGGATTCTTGTTGTTGCTCTTTTCCTGCTCTTTTCCTTCCAAGCATCTTCTTTCTGCTGCCCTTAGATGTTTAGCTGTTTCATCACTACCTTCTACCTTCTTTTCTTTGCTTTCCTGTACCTCAGAACCCATAGCCACAACTTTTCATTTTCTTGTCAAATCACTTTGAATTTCATCAAAACTCTTTCCCTTCAGCTATTTGTATGTGTATCTACCCATGTGCTTAAGATAGGTAGACATTTGAGTTCTCTTTTATGCCTTAGTAGGAGGTCTGTTTCTCTTTTCTTGTGCTCTGAGTGCAGCAAAATGTTTTCTTCTTTTCTCCATTAGTTCCATAAATAGTTTTCCTTTTTCCTCATCTGTCAACTCCTCTCTTTCTTTTGATTGGAGTCTTTCAGCCAGCAATCTATCAGCCTCCATCATAGCTTGTGTATTTTCCCATGACTCAATCAATGCTATGTTGGCTTCTTCTTCTTGTTTCCTTGCTAGCTTTTGTTCTTCTATTAATTCAGCATCCAACTTAGCTTGAATATCTCTTGCAATTTGTTCATCAAGAGCAATTTGATCTTTTCTTTTTAAAGGAACTTCAGGCTCAATCATAATACCTTTTCCTTTGTCTTTAGAAATTGAAGGTTGTGCCTCTTGTGGAACTCTGAACTCACTTGGCTCCTGTACTACTACCCCTTTAGCCTTGGGTCTTGTAGTTGTTGTTGTTGTAGCAGCAGTAGTAACAACTTTAGGCTTAGCTGCTTTGATCTGAATAAGTGTCTGAGCCAAAGTGATTTCCTCAATAGTTGTAGGAGCAGCACTATCTTCAACACTAGCAGTAGTAACTGCTTCACCAGCAGTACTATCATCAATCTTAGTACTCTGTTCATCTTTCTCATTAACTTTTGCTTCCACAGGCATCTCATCAGTATCTAAAACTCCAGAATCAAACATCAATTCATCATCCTGTCTTTATAGAGTGGGGGTGGGTTTCATCACAACTAAAGTTACATCATCATCCTTATCTAGATCTGCAATACTCCTCCCCTGTTTGGATGCATCTTCATGATCACCTAAACTAACCTGATCTTTAGAGGACTTAACTCTTCTAGTAATACCAACCTTCTTAAGTCTCTTCAAACCTGTAGGTCTTGACATCTTCTTCCTTTCCAACTTCTAGACCCTCTTCTTTAAAGCAGCAATCTCTTTTGCTTGAGAATACTTTGCTTTTTCTAAATCAAGAACCTGTGTTTGCCAATTTTGGTAATAAAACAATCCAATCAGTAGTTACATGTTATCACTCACAACTAGGTTGTGGATCATTGGAAGGTGTGGGTACACTTTCCTCATGCTCTGTCTCATCTTAAGGAAACCTCTTCCTCTTGTCTCTGAGTCTTCTTAGATGGTTGTTTCTTCTTGGGTTTAGAGGATGTAGATGGTTGATCATGAATGGGTACTTGAGTGGAATCAGTTGGATGATCTGAATCCTCACCCACTTCTTCAGAAGGTTGAACCATCATAGTATCAAATAAGGGTGTTATTCTCCAGAAAAATCCTTTACAAGGTTCTTTCCATTATTATCAAAATTTCTTTGTGTTGAATGGATTAACAAAGATTTTTCTTATGATGTGACATGTTTCCAAGTTGTTGATTAATGAAAACTTGTAGAAAACGTGCAAGAATTTGACTCCTCCATCCAAGTGTTTCACCATTGCATCAAAGATATACTTAGACAGATTGAACTTCTGATTAGTTGCCAAGCATATGATCAAAGAAGCCATAGAACTACTGAACTCATTCCATGCAGTGGATTTAGCACTTAAGCATTGAGTAATAGTATGAATGAAATACTTCCACTGTGGAGAGAAAAAGGCTTTATAAAAAGTAAGCTTTTGAGAAGGCTTTTCATACCCCATACGCGCCAATTCTTCAAAGATAGTAGCAGTTGGAAGACAATCAGTACCTTCTGCATCATCCAAGTGAAGATCTCTCCTAATGCTTGACTCCGTAACAATAACCCTCTTCTTATCAACTAGGGCTTGTATCTGTCGCACTCCATTAACTGTCTGTACCTTGGCAGTTGCCCAAAATTGTTCAATGCAAGATGTGTAGATCACCGGATTGACTGTTAAAGCATATGAAACAGAACTTGCTTTCAGGAAATCAATTATCTCTGCAAACCCATCACTTTCTTTGGGTTTTTCCAAGAACGCGACCACATTGTGTGTTTCAGCAAACTTAGGGCTTGTCATAATGATGAACTCGATGATCAAAGATGAAAATTAAATTAGGGTTTATGGTTAGAAAGTGTTTGAATAAGTGAAATCAAATAAAGAAGTAAATGAAACCCTTAATCGAAGTATTTATAGAATCACCCTCAACAGCAGAAACTTGAACTGGCAGCATTAACATATGCTTAACAGCAGAAACTAATATGGACAGTACTAATCTAAGCCTAACGACATTAACTTAAGCTTAGCAGCATTAAGTTCAAACTGAGCAGCATTAAAAGAATACACCCGTAATCATTTAATGTTCATTCCAAAAAGCAATTTTCACCAACAAATTTGATTCACACATACTCTCTTTCTGTTTTTATGCTCACAACATCTCTCATTTCTTTTTGCTCACATAATCACTCATTTATGTTTTTATGCATACATCTCTCTTTTTGTTTTTAAGCTCACAAATTCTCTCATTTCTTTTGGCTTACCAAGACACTCTTTCTGTTTTTATATGACAGTTGTGTACAAAATTTCGTTAATTCCAATGAGTTTCATACTATCCTCCCCACTTCCAAGTGTGCAACCTCTTGAGAGAGGTGGATCAATGGACTGTATAGATGTAATCTCAAACCTAGTTTGAGCATTTACATCCCCCAATATGGTATCTTGGCACCTGGGACCACTACCTGAATGAATTCCCTAAGGAATTTATTCATTAAGTGTTGCCATAGATTGGGTCTTATTTGATGTTACCACTGTCCTACTCTGCTTCTAAGCTAGAAGCAGTAGTGGCAGCCCTTTCCATTCTGTCATCCAACTCCTTATGGACAGCCTCATCACCAACCTTTGTCAGGGGGACCACTAGACTAAGGTATCTTAGTGTCCCGACCTCTTGTGATATACCTAGATGTGTTTGAATCCCTTTTGAACATACTGATGATATAACACATCCTTTCATCCATGAATCGGAAAAATATTTAGAAGGTCAATTCTATCAAAAGACTACCACTATTTGAAAGTGATGATTTGTATTTATTGGAAAAATAGATTCGAAACTTATGTGAAATCAAAAGATCTAGATCTTTGGCATATTATTACCTATGGTGATTTTCCTCCTATTCAAAATAATCCGAAACTAAAAAGGATGAAATTGTACCATTTGAAAAACAAAGCGATGATCTTAAAAAGAAACTTGCTAAAAATAATGAAGCTAAAATGGTAATTTATAATGCTTTGCCACGTAAAGAATACGAAAGAATTTTTATGTGTAAAACCGAAAAAGAAATTTGGGATAATTTATTAATCAAGTCAAATATAACAAAATAGATCTTCTTGTTCAATAATATGAACAATTTACGATTCCGAAAGAAGAATCGATAGATAATGTTTTTCCTAGATTTAATACTATTATTACTAGTCTAAAAGCACTTGATGAAGGTTTTTCTAGCAAGAACTATGTTATGAAATTTCTTAGGGCACTTCATCCCAAATGGCGTGTAAAGGTTACGGCTATTGAAGATTTGAAGGATTTAACATCAATATCGCTTGATGAACTTATTGGAAACTTGAAATTTGATGAAGTGATAACTAAAGAAAGATTCTGAATCGTTTAAAGGCAAAGAGAACAAATAGATCTTTTGCTTATGGTAAAAGGGAATTCTAGTGATGACGGACTAGTTTGGACCTTCGCGATAGTAAAGACGAAGAATATGCCATGACCGTGAGAGTCTTCAAGAAATTTTTAAAAAGACGAGGAAGATTCGTAAGACAACCACACGAAGAAAGAAAGTCATTCCAAAGAAATAAAGATGACAAGAATGACAAAAGTGAAAGAAAATGCTTCAAATGTGGAGATCCAAATCATCTCATCGAAGAATGCCCAAAACTATCAAGAAGCCATAATCAAAGAGCCTACGTCGGAGAATCGGAGTGATAGCGACAAAGAGGGAAAAGAAAAGACTAAGGATGAAAAATGTCTTATGGCTGAAGCATCCAATGAGGTATCTTCTAAAACTGAATTCTTTAGTGACGACCTGTCATCATTAGATGAAAAAGACTTAGATAGTGAATATAATTGATTATGCAAAATAGGTTCAAAAGTCATGGCTAAAAATAAATCACTAAAACTTATTAAAAATCGATTAGAAAATGAAGTTTTTGAACTAAAAGATAAACTATCTAAATTAGAAAGGGTAAAGAAGCTATTGAAGAATGTAAGTTATGTCAAGACCTTAAGTTTGAAAATGAAAAGCTTAAGGAAAGAAATTTCTAAGCTTAATCAATTTAATAATAGTAGTCACTCACTTAAGAAAATAATAAGTTTTCAAAAACCATCCGGAGATAAATCCGGTTTAGGATTCAATTTTACCAAAGGATCAACAAGTGAGTCTAAACAAGTAAATTTCGTAAAGTCAAAAGAAATTGAACCTAAAGAAAAATTAGTAGAATCAAACTCAAGCCGAAGACAAAATTGATACTATAAACAATAATAAATTCCTCATTTGCAATGTGACATGAAGTAAAAAACATTTTTATAAAACCTTCTATAAAACGGTGGGCGATTTACTAAACCTAAAATGAGATCTAAAATTCCTCATCCGAAAAGAACAAATAATTCTCACTCTCGGTCTAAAACACCACAATCAAAGAGAGATCAAGGTAGACAAAGTTACCCTAACACCAATCATTCAATGTGGAATTATTCACAACAACTAAACTTTTCTTCATGGGGAATATGTCCACCCTATATGTATCTGAATCATATGCAACCTATGCAAAATATGTTCGGGACTAAAAATTTTGGACCCATGAGACATTGGGGACCAAGTGGTTGAGTCGTTACAACATTTAAGTTAAGTTGTTCATGAACACTTTTTGGAATCCAACGAGTGAATACATTCTCAAATGTTATGACGGGATTACCAAAAGACTTCTCCTTCAAAGCGTGTTCACTTGAAGATGTTGAAGAAAACACATTGAAAGTAAAGGTACGTTTTCTTTCCTAATTACTTAGAATATAGATTATGTGCAAAGTGTTAAATGACTACGTGATATTATGCTACAAATAATATTTACTAAACTAAAAGGTTATAATTAATAGAGTAAAGTTAAGCTTGTGAAAATAGTGTAGTCACTAGAAATGCCATTTGTTGGTTATCTAGAATTAAGAGAAATTGTTCATTATGAACTCTTCTCTGTAGTTGAATTAGGATTCTCTACATACTACTATAAAATGAAAATCTTCTATGTCCACTTGTAGCGAACTCACGTAGATGAAGAAAAGTGAGTTAGTGGGTAATAATTAACATAGAAGTAGGATTAGTTTTACATCTTACGCCGGAAAGGCATGACATCAAAACACTATGGATGAAACAAACTCCCTTCGACTACGACGTCCGCCTCGACTACACGTCTACAATGAACTACGTCTATCGAAACCGTCTTATCAAGCCTTGACTCCATTCTATTAGTTTATCGTCACGTATTAATCATCTCTCTTGCCTCACAAACATTCTAAATTGTGACAATTAATTATTTTATCCGAAGTAATTAATCCATTCAATTAACAAGAAGTTTATTGAAAACATCACTAAATCCCCGTTAAATCTTCTCTCGGCTTGACAACTTGATTAATTCATCCGAAATAATCAAAGTATTTTTAATTAGCGAAAGGTTAATTAAAATGTCAATCAAATTTCGTCAATCATCTCTAAACCTCTTCTCGGTCTAAAATTCTTGAGAAACCTAAATATTTCATCAAATATTATTTAAGTTCATTTAATTAAACGTAAAGTTAATTAAATGTGTCAAGTATTTTCCTTTTAACTTCAATGTCATTCTTTTAACAACTAGATTATCCAAAATAATATTACTAGTATCTCCCGACGTATTTTGATAATTGTATATTGACAAAACTAGTCAAAATCGAAAAACTAAAAAAATATTGGTCGTCAAATAGGCGGCCCCCTTAGCTCTAAGGGGACCGGCTTTATTAAAAAGGGCGGCCCCTTTATCACTAAGGGGGTCGGCCACTTAATTTTGCCAAACACCCATTTCTGCAGCAAAACTAATTACCAAACACCCCATTTTCGTTCTTCCCTCTCCCTACTGCCACTTAGACGAAAACACACACCCAAAAACCACCAAAATTCAAACATCCAAATTCCCATTCGATTAAAATTCTGCAGGGGCAAACACAAACACGTGATTAAGACATTTATTGTAGATTTTCAAATACTTTTCTCTTTTGATTCCATCCAATTTTGTTCTAAATCAAAGTTAGGTATTTTCCATTTTTTTGTGTGTCCTTTATATTCTTATGATTGGAACTATGTAATTCATAACTATCATGATTCCCGTAGTAATAGGAATTCAAAGATTTCAATAGGATTGAATCACTAAATTTTTTGTTGGGTCGAACATTATATATAATATATATATTCAATTTTTTTATAGAAATTCTCCAATACAAAAATCTTTACATTGTGATTCATGCTAAAAACATTAATGTATATATTTCAAAGATACATGACTCAATGTACATTTTCCGAATCAATGGATGAAGTTTTATAAAGATAAAGGGGTGTTTGGTTCATATCCTAGGATTATAGTCTAGAGTCGGAATGACCATCATTACACTTGTGTCACATGTAAAGACACATAACCAATTTTATAAGTCATCAAGATATATAATTCATATATATAATTATATTAAGTATTATATCTATAGGAATTGTATATCCTCCCTTGATGACTTATACAAGTTGGTTATGTGTCTATACATGTGACAAAAGTGTAGTGATGGTCATTCCGACTCTAGACTATAATCCTAGGATATGAACCAAACACCCCTTTATTTTTATAAAATTTCACCCATTGATTCGAAAAATATACATTGAGTCATGTATGCTTTGAAAGTAATATATTACATGATTGTTTTCTAGCATGACTCATACAATGTACAAGTTTTTGTTGTAATTTTTTTTCTAGTTTCTAAAATAAAAAAAAAAAATTTGAACTATTTATATATATAATGTTCGATCCCAAACAAAAAATTTAGTGATTCAATCCTATTGAAATTTTTGAATTCCTATTACTACGGGAATCATGATAGTTATGAATTACCTAGTTCTAATCATAAGAATATAAAGGACACACAAAAAAATGGAAAATACCCAACTTTGATTTAGAACAAAATTGGATGAAATCAAAAGAGAAAAGTATTGAAAATCTTACAATAGATGTTGTTAATCACGTTGTTGGTGTTTGCCCCTTGCGAATTTTAATCGAATGGGAATTTGGAGGTTTGAATTTTGGTGGTTTTGGGTGTGTGTTTTCGTCTAAGTGGCAGTAGGGAGAGGGAAGAACGAAAATGGGGTGTTTGGTAATTAGTTTTGCTGCAGAAATGGGTGTTTGCTAAATTAATGTGGCGACCCCCTTAGATGTTAAAGGGCCGCCTCTTTTTAATAAAAGCCGGGTCCCTTAGAGCTAAGGGGGTCGCCTATTGACGACCAATATTTTTTTAGTTTTCGTATTGTTTTGACTAGTTTTGTCTATATTACATTATCAAAAATAAGTTCGGGAGATACTAGTAATATTATTTTGGATAATCTAGTTGTTAAAAGAATGACATTGAAGTTAAAAGGAAAATACTTGACACATTTAATTAACTTTACGTTTAATTAAATGAACTTTAAATAATTATTTGGATGAAATATTTAGGTTTCTCAAGAATTTTTAGACGATGAATGTGGTTTAGAGATGATTGAGGAGATTTGATGACATTTTAATTAACCTTTCGCTAATTAAAAATACTTTGATTATTTCGGATGAATTAATCAAGTTGTCAAGCCTAGAGAAGATTTAACGGGGATTTAGTGATGTTTTCAATAAACTTCTTGTTAATTGAATGGATTAATTACTTCGGATAAAATAATTAATTGTCACAATTTAGAATGTTTGTGAGGCAAGAGAGATGATTAATACGTGACGGATAACTAATAGATGGACGTCTAATGCTGATATGCGGTTTCGATAGACGTAGTTCATTGTAGGAGTGTAGTTCGAGGCGGAGGTCGTAGTCGAGAGAGTTTGTTTCACTCCATGTGTTTTGATTGTCATGCCTTTCCGGGCGTAAGATGTAAAACTAATCCTACTTCTATGTTAATTATTACCCACTAACTCACTTTTCTTCATCTACCGTGGAGTTCGCTACAAGTGGACATAGAAGATTTTCATTTTATAGTAGTATGTAGAGAATCCTAATTCAACTACAGAGAAGAGTTCATAATGAACAATTTCTCTTAATTCTAGATAACCAACAAATGGCATTTCTAGTGACTACACTATTTTCACAAGCTTAACTTGTACTCTTATTAAATTATAACCTTTTAGTTTAGTAAATATTTATTTGTAGATATATTCACGTAGTCATTTAACACTTTGCACATAATCTATATTCTAAGTAATTAGGAAAGAAAATGTACCTTTGCCTACAATGTGTTTTCTTCAACATCTTCAAGTGAACACGCTTTGAAGGAGAAATCTTTTAGTAATCCCGTCATAAAAATTTAAGAATGTATTCACTCATTGGATTCCAAAAGTTTTCATGGAACAACTTAACTTAATGTTGTAAGACTCAATCACTTGGTCCCAAATGTTCATGGGTCCAAAATTTTTAGTCCCGAACATATTTTGCATAGGTTGCATATGATTCAGATACATATAGGGTGGACATATTCCCCATGAAGAAAAGTTTGGTTGTTGTGAATAATTCCACATTGAATGATTGGTGTTAGGGTAACTTTGTCTACCTTGATCTCTCTTTGGTTGTGGTGTTTTAGACCGAGAGTGAGAATTATTTGTTCTTTTCGGATGAGGAATTTTAGATCTCATTTTAGTCTGTAAATCCGACTCCGGGTTTTAAAGAAGGTTTATAAAAACGTTTTACTTCATCGTCACTTGCAATGGGAATTTTATTATTGTTTATAAGTATAAATTTTGGTCTTGGGCTTGAGTTTGATTCTACCAATTTTTCTGTAGTTTCAATTTATTTTGACTTTACGAAATTTACTTGTTTAGACTCACTTGTTGATCCTTTGGTAAAATTGAATCCTAAACCGGATTTATCTCCGGATGGTTTTTGAAAACTTATTATTTTCTTAAGTGAGTGACTACTATTATTAAATTGATTAAGCTTAGAAATTTCTTTCTTAAGCTTTTCATTTTCAAACTTAAGGTCTTGACATAATTTACATTTTTCAATAGCTTCTTTACCTTTTTCTAATTTAGATAGTTTATCTTTTAGTTCAAAAACTTCATTTTCTAATTGATTTTTAATAAGTTTTAGTGATTTATTTTTAGCTATGACTTTTAAACCTATTTTGCATAATCATTATATTCACTATCTAAGTCTTTTTCATCTAATGATGATAGGTCGTCACTAAAGAATTCAGTTTTAGAAGATACCTCATTGGATGCTTCAGCCATAAGACATTTTTCATCCTTAGTCTTTTCTTTTCCCTCTTTGTCGCTATCACTCCGATTCTCCGACGTAGGCTCTTTGATTATGGCTTCTTGATAGTTTTGGGCATTCTTCGATGAGATGATTTGGATCTCCACATTTGAAGCATTTTCTTTCACTTTTGTCATTCTTGTCATCTTTATTTCTTTGGAATGACTTTCTTTCTTCGTGTGGTTGTCTTACGAATCTTCCTCGTCTTTTTAAAAATTTCTTGAAGACTCTCACGGTCATGGCATATTCTTCGTCTTTACTATCGGAGGTCAAACTATCTTCATCACTAGATTCCCTTTTAGCCTTTAATGCAAAAGATCTATTTTGTTCTCTTTTGCCTTTAACGATTTCAGAATCTTTCTTTATTATCACTTCATAAAATTTCAAGTTTCCAATAAAGTTTCATTCAAGCGATTATTGATGATAAATCCTTCAATTCTTCATGCCAGTAACCTTTACCGCATTTGGGAATGTATGTGATCCTAAGAAATTTCATAACATAGTTCTTGCTAGAAAAACCTTCATCAAGTGCTTTTAGACTAGTAATAATAGTATTAAATCTAGGAAAAACATTATCTATCGATTCTTCTTTCGGAATCGTAAATTGTTCATATTATTGAACAAGAAGATCTATTTTGTTATATTTGACTTGATTAATAAATTATCCCAAATTTCTTTTTCGGTTTTACACATAAAAATTCTTTCGTATTCTTTAGTGCAAGCATATAAATTACCATTTTAGCTTCATTATTTTTAGCAAGTTTCTTTTTAAGATCATCGCTTTGTTTTTCAAATGGTACAATTTCATCCTTTTTAGTTTCGGGATTATTTTGAATAGGAGGAAAATCACCATAGGTAATAATATGCCAAAGATTTAGATCTTTTGATTTCACATAAGTTTCGAATCTATTTTTCCAATAAATAAATCCATCACGTTCAAATAGTGGTGGGTCTTTTGGATGATTGCACCTTCTAATATGTTTTCCGATTCCATTACGATCGATTTCAAGTTTTAAAATAAGTTTATTTTAAAAATCTTGTTTGACCTGGCTCTTGATACCAATTGTGAAAAACTACAAGCGGGGTTGAATAGTTTATCGCTTTTTGATTTAATGTATAGTTTGTTTATAAAAACTTAGATTAGACTTTATGTGATCTCAATATGTGCACAATATGAACAAGACAAGTAAGTAAATAAATGACAAGTAAATATGGAAGACGAGAGATAAGAGTAGAAAGATCAAACCACAACACAAGGATTTATAGTGGTTCGGTAACGAAGCACCTCTTCGCCCTACTCCACTCCCCGAGCACCAAACTCGAGAGTTATCTTCACTATGTCAACAAACTCTTAGGCAGGAGGAAAGAAAAGCGTACACAAATAAACTTACACCAATTTCTGACACTAAGCCAAATGTCGAGTTCTAATCCTAGCTAGAACCAATCTATCACAACTTTGGTTTACTAACCACACTACTTCATAACAATTCACAACTTTGCATCACTTCACAAATTTTCTTCACTTCACAACTTCACTTCACCAAAGACCTACTGATGTGATCACAACATCTAACACTACTTCCTACTTGATCACACGATTGAACTATACTTTCAATGATCACCACAATCTAATAATTCACACAAACTACACTACACACCTTCACAATATACATAAATGAATTACAAGATATGACACAACTTCACAACAACACAAACTAAACTATAATACTTCTTGACTTGATGATAAGAAGTATTCTTCTTTTGCACTTGAGGAATTGAGCTTGAATCACTTGGAAACAAAAGCTTAAGATTAAATGATCAAAGGATTGTAGGTGATGTGTGGACTGATTTTAGACAGAAAAAAGAATGAGTGCAAAAGGTAAGAAAATCAGTAGGGAACAATCCAGTATTTATAGGCAAACTGGGGAGCCTTTTTGTCTGGCCGACCCCCTTATCACTAAGGGGGCCTCCCTTTTGTATTTAAGATGGGTCTACCGCTCAGGCTCAGACGCTCTTTTTTTTATCTTTTTCAGGGGAGGTGTTTTCTGGAATATTTCTAGCCGTTTTTGAGTAGAAAATTTGAATTCAAAATATTTATTTTGAATAAAACATTTCTTTTAAATACAAAAATATTTTGTAAAAGTTATAAAAATGTTTGTAACATTTTATAAAAAATACGAGGTTGAATAAAAATTTCTTTGATCATAAAATGCATTAATCATTTATTTATTCATATCTTTAAGTGATTAAATTGTCGAAATGAAAATTTACTACTAATTACTTGTTTACGTTTAATTTTACATTGAACGTTTTTACATTTTGTGATTATCAAAACTTAGAGAGGTAAAAAATATTATAAGGTTTTAGGCTTATATTATTACAAAAACATTGTTTTGCTCGGGTCAACGAATTTGCTTTAACTGAGGCATGTTTCAGTATTGAAATGTTTCACCTAGAAAATATTCAGACAACAAATAAATTTGCTAACAATACCTATCTTGTTTAGATTTATAGATTACCTCGAATCAAGAATAAGCGTCAATTTGGACTCAACCCACTGCCTGTTTGTGAGAATGCACTTGAGACCGAATCTAACTTCTTTGTGGACTGTTGCATAGCACCATATGCATCGTCCAAGGTTTTTGTTCAAACATCCCCACCTTTGCTCCAGCAGCCAGCCTTTTCAAACACTATAACCTACCTGCAACAAAATGTAAACGTATTTTTTTGTCACACCTGATCATTGCTTTCATCCATGGCTATTTCCTTTAATTTACGATATAGAAAACATGAAATTGATAATATTATTCATTTTGTGCAGAGGATGTGTAGGACTATTTGATTGTTGTGACTCGTGATCTAAAATCTCGGTCATTCTAAACCTACATATATAATGTAAAAGATAGTGTTTAGAATAAGGGGTTGTTTGGGTAAAATTATAAAAAAGCATGAGGCTTTTGCCCAAAAACCATCTTAAAGGCTTTTAGTCATCTTCTTTTAGTTTCCAATAAGCTATTTAAGCACTTGCAAGAATCTATCAAGTATCAGGAACATACCTTTGTTCCTTATTAGCAGCCCTTATCTTTTCTTACAAAAACAACAACGCAACCCAATCCCTTATTGTTTCTTCATCTCAAAACCAAACAGTTAGCTAACAGAGGATCTTTTTCAGCTTTTTCTTTTTTCAAAATTGTTAGCTTGAAATTAATTTTTCCGTTAAGGAAGATTGTTGTTTGAGGAGGCTCTAATTAAGCTGAGATTCTAATTTCTTCACAGCTAGCTTATGGGCAGTTAGGCCGCTTCCTGGTCACCAAATTCATATTGCAGTTCATATATTAGCTTGAAGGCATTATATGAATCTACACCATTTAGAGCACATGGTTAACCTCATTATTCAATGTGATGCCGATTAGAGCATGATTGTGTTCCTCAATCGTAGATGCTCTACCCCAATTGATCTGACTTCATCAATTGGTCATCATAAGCTTCCTTTTCAGTTCTCCACTGGCTTGAAATGAAATCATGACCTCTTACTGATACCCTTCCTAGTGATCCTTTTTGAATTGCACTCCTGGCAAATATGCCAGTATTGGGCAAATTGAAACATTCGACTTTTTCTCTTTATCAAATGCCACTGCTTTTTCCATTCCACTCTTGGCCTTCTGCCTATCTTCTTGTAGAACTTCTTAATCTTTATGGCAGTCATAGCAATCTGCCAATTTATATCCATTTCTTCCAAATCCAGATCATCAATTTGATCTAGGTCTTCATGTATCAAATCCACATCATCAGCATTTGTGGCTACGAGAAAGAATGGATTAACCTTCTATACAGCAAGACCAGGAGTAGCAGTTGTTGTTGCTTTGGAAGAGGAAGTGGTATAAGAAGTATAACTTCCTAAGCAGTGGCTTGGCTGATGCTTGCTGGAAGAGGCTTTGGCTTGTGATAGAAAAAGCACATTTTCAAGATGTAAGGGAAGAAGATGATGTTCTTTTGGATTGTCTTGTTCAAAGACACTCAGATTATTATATAAATCATCTATTGACAATGTGTCAATATTCTTCTTCGTTCTCATTGTCATGGCTAGACTGTCCCACGCAGGGAGCGAAGGGTCTCGAAACTTGTGATTTTGGTCTTCATTTGAAACACCAGCACCAAGGGCATCCAAATGTGTAGGTGTTTGGAACTCTTTATCATACCCTTTCTCTAAACTTTCCTTAGATGTGATTAGTAAATGCCTCAAACTGTTAATTTCAAAACAGCTTTTGCATTTTCTTCGAGTTTGAGTTCACCAAACCGTGTCTTGATGGCTGCCAGATCTCTTTGGCATTCATCTCATAGCCATGAAAGGTCATGAGATGATCTTTTGGAACAGAACTATTTGCTGCTTAGAGTTCTTGACTTGCCTCTCTTTTTCATCAGCAAATGTTCTTCCTGTGTGGTGGAGGGAAGAAACCCTGTATACACCATCCTTTCCTTTGGTGACTCGCTTCTTTGAGTTCCATTTGAATCACTTCCCAAACTCATTATCTATATACTTTAATGATTATGTTCCATATCATCGCCCTGTTATCCTTAATCATCTTTTTGGAGAACGGGGCAGTTTAATGTTTGATATGTGTATTTGGCTGGGAATTTTTGTGGTGGTTTAGCAAGGAGCTTTCCTTTATTGGATGCTGAACAGTATCCATCCAAAGATGCACATCATGAAGAGAAAGTTCCTCTTCATCATGAGAGAAAAATTATCGTTTGCAGACATGTTCATTTGATTTGTTGGAATAAAGGTTTTGATCTATGTTCTAGCCTTCGTTTCTGTAGTCCCTTTGGTGGCTATGATACCACTTGTAGGTCCTTATTAAGGATTGAATGAGCCTTAAACGACTTATGGTCCTTTGAATAAATCCAAATATACTATGAGATGACAATGGACTGTTGAGTATAAATATTAACGCAGCAATATCAAATTTATATACAGATGTACACTAGAACATATCCTTTAAATTGCTATTACTATTACTATTTGATTGTCTTCTGTGAATACTCAATCAACTCAATATGTTTACAATACTATTCTATGTTCCTTTTATAAGCTTAAGGAACCCTAAACGCGTTAAGAGATAATACTTATCTCTTCCTAAATCAACGCTAAGTTAATAACTATTACTAATATTACAACAGACTTAACTGTCTGACCAAGCAGTATTAACTTTAATACTGCCAGACTTAAGTTAATGCTGGCAGACTTAACTTGCTCTACCAGACTTAACTTCTATACCAACAGTACTAACTATTCAGCTATCAGTACTAACTATAACTAATAGACTTAACTTTAATACTAACAGTATTAAGTCTGTTTACAATATTTTCTTAACACTTTTCTCGTCTCCTAATAATTTGTAATCAATCTTGATGTCCCATTAGCTTTTAAAACAAAGCTCTTGATTATAACCATTGGGCTTAAAGGGCTTATATTTTTCTGGCGGTAGTCTAACGACTTAAACAAACAGATATAAATTGATTACTTGACAACTTTGCACTCGAGACTTGAGCTTTCTCCAAACATCATCTTGAGTCATGTGGATTTGCAGCAGAGTGCAAATACACCACAAAGTTGTATTGCGGGTAACCTGATATATATGAAAATCTAAAATATGTCATTATCATATTTGACTAAAGTGGGTTGTTTCTAAATAGTTTTATGAATATACAGAGTAATATACCTTAACATAGATTTATTGAAGGGTTAATAACGGCAAAGAAGTAAATTCCCGAACACAATCACCTAATTTGCAAGCTTCTAAAACTGGTTCTGATTCTTTTATGCTTTAAAATGTTTAGCTTTTTTAAAGTGGCAATAAAAGTACCGTTCATATCTTGACTGATCTCATCTTCACAAATGAACACAAATACAAATATAACTGGGATAACCTCGTTCCCGCAGTGTCACCCATCTTGAAGGCTTGGCAGGGAGCCCCCTTTTAGGTGCGGACAAACCATTCCCCATGGACCTAGCCTAAGGACGCACAAATAATCATAAAAATGGTTTGGTATAGCAAACCATTTGGATATGAAATCTCAGACACCCTCCCCGACAACTCCATGCGTTGTCCTCCTAAGCAGCCCATGTCTTGTCCTCCCAAACGGCCCAAGCTTTCTCCTCCCAAATGTCCCGTGTCTCCCATGCGCCCCATGCTAGTCATTCCTGCCATGCGCCCCTCGTATGTATTAATAGATATTTTTTACTTCATTGTATATAGTATACTTTGAATATGCAAGTACAAATTTAGCAATCATATGTTTATTTAACTGTTAACGCGCATGCTACTTTCTAACAAAAATAAGCAATATGACCAATGTACTCTTAAGCAGCCAACGTTGAAGTTCAAACTTGCTGTCATAACTAAAGAAACATGTATACATCAGATTTAGGTCTCTACGTTCGAATTTAGCTTTTGAATCTGAAGTATTTTTTAATTCTTGTGATGATCTCGTAACTACATAATGGTGTATCAGGAGTGTTTTTATATACAACGTAGCTATGAAAGAGACAGGCCATTAAGACGATCTGTTAATATCACAAAATTTGTAAAACAATGTATTAATTTGTGAGCATTGTATCACTGATTTGTGAACATGTATGAGCTCACATATCAATAACAAAATGAAAAATATTTAAAGTATTCAGTTAAAAATAATAATGAGTAACAAACCCGAAACCTCCATGTATCATTCTTGTCAAATATGTTGTAATGCATATATAGGCTTTATTTGCACTGCATTTGGTTGTTGAGCATAGTTCATTCTGTAATCCATGATCAACACGTTGATTTATTTGCACTGCATTCATTTAATGGGTTTTCGCTATGGTTGATGCCATAAAATTATAAATGCGATAAATTTTAATCAAGAAGTGTACATTGTTTCAAACAGAAAAAAGAGTAACCTGACCTGTGCATCAAACATGTTCATGTACCTGATCCCATTGCCAGAGCCGACTCGACCTGCGTTGGGCTTGAAGAGATAAAACGCCAATGTATAGGCTCAGAAGAGTAGCGAAGCGAAGAACGTATGCCATGGCTGCAACTTCCGTAAGTTGCCGTGCCAAGGTGCAGATGACCTCGTCTTTAAGCTTCCCTACCCCTAAACTCATAATTGCCTCGTGTAGCCCAACATCAAATCGACAATAGCTTCTTTCGTTTGTAAAGTAACCCATGTATAACCGATCATCCTCTCATCTTTTCACCTCTATTATACCAACCCTCTCACGTCAGTACGTTGCCTCACTAAACCGAAAATGGTTATGCTTTTAGCTAGAATGCATTGCAATAACCATGCTTTTCAGAACGAATTTGGTGTAAGCAGCTTCACGTGTTTATTCAAGTTACAAACTTATGAGGCTCAGAGTGGCTTACAAAAAACACAACAGTAGAAAATCATCATTATCGCTTATTGTTTATATCATAGTGTCCATAGAAAAGACTCACAATAATAAACAGTGTCACAAAAAACACAAACAGGTGTAAATCATCATTATCGCTTATTGTTTATATCTAGTGTCCATGAAAAGACTCACTAATAATGCGACGATTGCCTTTAAATTAAATAGTTATAAAATAATTATACTGTGTGTCTGCTTACTTGTAGGCCTATGAGCCTTCACCAATCGGCACGCACTGCAACCATAATCGCACGCTATGTTAGCGCAACGAAGGAGCGGCGGCATCGAAAGTGCATACAGCAGAGATTTGTTCATAAGATAGAAAAAACACCATTCGGCATTAAACTTCAGCCTCGGCAAATCCTGCCCAAAATCAACAAACACAAACTATCATATTTTTATACATGTTCTGCAATCTCATGTGTTTTTACCTGGATCATCGATAGGTAAAGTGTCCGCGCAGAAACAAAACAAACAACTAATCATGGAAAATGCATGCACCAACTGAATTATGCACTCATAAGAAAACATACAAAGAATGGAGCACATTCAGCCAAAAACAATATCATTCAACAATTAATTAGACCCTAATATCATCAATTATTAACCTATATCACAACAATTAATTAAACCACTAATATAATCAACAATTCAATCCACATTCATAAAAGTAAGATAAAAGGCAATAGCATAAATGACATACCCAAAGCAAAACTGGCCTTCTCAAGAATAACCCCCGTAACAAACGGGTGTTATATAATAACCTCGAAGACCGGTGTGATGGTATAGGATCTTGGAATTGACACGTGAAACCACATCACAATTAGTCGATGTTAATCTCTAGGAACGGTGGAGGAATGATACAGAGAACAAAAGAGGGATATACACACTATGTGTGTAGTTTGGTAGGGGAGACACGAATCCCCCAACGTGATATGAGTTGAGAAAAAGAACGGAGCTGGGTAACCTGGGTCATCCCGAGAATGTTAATAAATATGCTCGAAACAACGATTCCTCTATTAATATAATGGTTTTCGCTTACGGTTGTGCCATACATAAATTATATATGCAATAAACTTTTAATCAAGAGTGTACATTGTTTCAACGGAAAAAGATACCTGACGTGCGGTATCAAACATGTTAATGTACCTGGATCCTTTGCAGAGTCGACTCGACCTGCGTTGGGCTGGAAGAGATAAACGCCAACGTATAGGTCAGATAGTAGCGACAGCGAAGAAACGTATGCCATGGCGGCATTCCGTAAGTTGCATGCCAGGTGCAGATGACCTCGTCTTTAAGCTTCCCTACCCCTAAACTCATCATTGCCTCGTGTAGCCCAACATCAAATCGACAATAGCTTCTTTCATTTGTAAAGTAACCCATGTATAACCGAATATCCTCTCATCTTTTCACCTCCATTACACCAACCTTCTCACGTCAGTACGTTGCCTCGCTAAACCGCAAATGGTTACGCTTTTAGCTAGAATGCATTGCAATAACCATGCTTTTCAGAACGAATTTGGTGTAAGCAGCTTCACGTGTTTATTCAAGTTACAAACTTATGAGGCTCAGATCCGCTAGTGTGGGAACCATACGAAACACCGTCCATGGCTGCAACCACAGTCTAGCTGTGGTTACCTCGCCAAAATACAGGTGTTCGTAAACCGTGGCTCACAAAAAACACAACAGTAGAAAATCATCATTATCGCTTATTGTTTATATCATAGTGTCCATAGAAAAGACTCACAATAATGCGACGACTGCCTTTTAATTAAATAGTATAATATAATATACTGTGTGTCAGCTTATCTTGTAGCCTATGAGCCCGTCACCATCGTCACGCACCTGCAACCATCATCGCACGCTATGGATAGCGGCAACGAAAGGAGCGGCGGCATCGAAAGAGCATAAGCCAGCCGATTTGTGTTCATAAGCCAAGAAAAACACCATTCGGCATCAAGCTCTCAGCCTCGGCCAAACCTGCCCAAAATCCAACCAAACACATACTATCAGATTTTTTTTACATGTTCTGCAATCTATGTGTTTTTAACCGATCATCGATAGGTAAAGCCGCGCAGAAACAAAACAACAACTAATCAATCAAAATGCATGCACCAACTGAATAAGCACTCAAAAGAAAACAACAAAGAATGGAGCGCAATTCAGCCAAAAACAATATCATCAACAATTAATTAGACCCTAATATCATCACATATTAAACCCTAATATCATCAACAATTAATTAAACCCTAATATGATCAACAATTCAATCCACATTCATAAAAGTAAGATAAAAGCAATAGATACATGAACATACCCAAATGCAACAACAGGCCTTCTCAAGAAAACCACCGTAAACAAACGGTGTATATAAACCTCTGATGACCGGTGTGAATGGTCTAGATCTTGGTATCGACACGTGCAAACCACCATCACAATAATCGATGTTAATCTCTTGGAACGGTGGAGGAATGATCCAGAGAAAAGAGGGATATACACACTATATGTGTGTGTTTGGTAGGGGTGACACGTACCCCCAACGTGTTATGAGTTGATAAAAAAAAGAACCGGAGCGGGTAACCTGGGTCAACCCGAGAATGTTATAATTATGCTCGAATCAACGATTCTCACTCTTTAATATAATGGGTTTTCGCTACGGTGAGGCCATAAATATTATAAATGCAATAAATTTTATCAAGATGTGCTACATTGTTTCTACGGAAAAAAAAGAGTAATCCTGACGTGTGCATCAAACTTGGTTCATGTACCTGATCCCATTGCCAGAGCCGACTCGACCTGCGTTGGGCTGAAGAGATAAAACGCCAATGTATAGGCTCAGAAGAGTAGCGAAGCGAAGAACGTATGCCATGGCTGCAACTTCCGTAAGTTGCCATGCCAAGGTGCAAATGACCTCGTCTTTAAGCTTCCCTACCCCTAAACTCATCATTGCCTCGTGTAGCCCAACATCAAATCGACAATAGCTTCTTTCGTTTGTAAAGTAACCCATGTATAACCGATCATCCTCTCATCTTTTCACCTCCATTATACCAACTTTTCTCTCGTCAGTATGTTGCCTCGCTAAACCGCAAAATGGTTACGCTTTTAGATAGAATGCATGCAATAAACTTGCTTTTCAGACGGATTTGGTTGATAAGCAGCTTCACGTGTTTATTCAAGTTACAAACTTATGAGGCTCAGATCCGCTAGTGTGGGAACCATACGAAACACCATCCATGGCTGCAACCACAGTCTAGCTGTGGTTACCTCGCCAAAATAAAGGTGTTCTAACCGTGGCTCCACAAAAAACAAAACAGTAGAAAATCTAATTATCGCTTATTGCGTTTATATCATAGTGTCTATAGAAACAGGACTTACAATAATGCGATGACTGGCATTTTAATTTAAATTGTATAATATAATATACTGTGTGTCAGCTTATCTTGTAGCCTATGAGCCCGTCACCATCGTCACGCACCTGCAACCATCATCGCACGCTATGGATAGCGGCAACGAAAGGAGCGGCGGCATCGAAAGAGCATAAGCTAGCCGATTTGTGTTCATAAGCCAAGAAAAAACACCTATTCGGCATCTCAGCCTCTCAGGCCTCGGCCAAACGCTTGCCAAAAATCTAACAAAACTCATTACTATCAGATTTTTTTTACATGTTCTGCAATCTATGTGTTTTTAACCGATCATCGATAGGTAAAGCCGCGCAGAAACAAAACAAACAACTAATCAATCAAAATGCATGCACCAACTGAATAAGCACTCAAAAGAAAACAACAAAGAATGGAGCGCAATTCAGCCAAAAACAATATCTTCAACAATTAATTAGACCCTAATATCATCACATATTAAACCATAATATCATCAACAATTAATTAAACACTAATATGATCAACAATTCAATCCACATTCATAAAAGTAAGATAAAAGCAATAGATACATGAGCATACCCAAATGCAACAACAGGCCTTCTCAAGAAAACCACCATAAACAAACGATGTATATAAACCTCTGATGACCGGTGTGATGGTATAGATCTTGGAATCGACACGTGCAAACCACCATCACAATAATCGATGTTAATCTCTAGGAACGGTGGAGGAATGATCCAGAGAAAAGAGGGATATACACACTACGTGTGTGTGTTTGGTAGGGGTGACACGTACCCCCAACGTGCTATGAGTTGATAAAAAAAAGAACCGGAGCGGGTAACCTGGGTCAACCCGAGAATGTTAATAAATATGCCTCGAAACAACAATCTTGCTGGTTAATATATAGGTATAATTTTAACTTTCCATTGAGGATTGCAAACATCGATGTTCACACTCTTGTAGTCCTTTAAACCAAGGTTTTCAAGATCGGGATCCTACCCAGGATCGTTTTCGTCTAGCTTTATTTATTATAAAAGCTTATTGAAGTTTTGTAAAGCCTAAACTTAAAGGAAAGAGTTTATAGCGAGTCAAATTACTTAAATATCTTTCATGACATAATGAATTATCACGTAAAAACTGAAAATATATTTGAATTTATTTTGATATATTTTTAAAGCGTGCTCACTATCAAAACTAGTCTAAAAGATGATCGAATACAAACAAAAACACCCGCAACCCGTTGGTATTTATGAAATACCCCCTCGCACTATGTGTCAAATTACGAAAACTACCCTCATTTAAAAAAAATTACAAAATACCCCCTTCCTCCCCCCATTAACGAATACTCCGTAGCTTATTCTAAAATACATATCATATTTGATTTTGCTTTTACAAAAACAAATGATAATGTTTTGTTTTCTTCTAAAAGTTCACATGTTATTACCATTACCTCATTAAGTTCATTCATTTTCTTCTAACTTATCACAAGGAGAAGATCAAGGAACCCGAAAAAGAAAGAGGCGAGAAATGCATCACAAATGATGACGAATACAAAAATGCCTCGCCACGAAGTTGTTTATGTTGGAAGTTCAAAAAAGATCGAGCAATCTCTAACGCGCAATCAATGAAACCTACATAATATCTCGTAACATGGGAGTTAAAGAAAGTATGACCAAACATTTTTAATGGTTAGTTCATGTAATTCAGGATGGATGTGTATATTATGTTTCTTTTTGTTTTATTTTTTGTCTTCCTAAAATGTTGGACAAAATGGTTAATTGTAATTTTCCTTATCATTATAAAAAGTATTTAACTATTCAGCTTATCATCGTACTAACAAGCAGATTACCCGCGCGCTGCTGCGGGGCGTTAATTTTTCGCGCGTTGTTGCGGGGCATTAA
Organism: Tanacetum coccineum; assembly: GCA_026074375.1. NCBI lineage: Eukaryota > Viridiplantae > Streptophyta > Magnoliopsida > Asterales > Asteraceae > Tanacetum > Tanacetum coccineum. The sequence goes on from BQNB010076354.1 coordinate 31,082, forward strand.
TTTTTTAAAAAAATTTTTTGTATTTTGTGCGGGTTTATTTTTTCGGTCTCATGTTTAATACTCCCTCCGTCCCATATTAAGTGTCCACAATGGAATCTTT
>BQNB010076355.1:0-31180 GCA_026074375.1 Tanacetum coccineum
GCTAGTGTTTTAAAAGCTCAAAATATCTCGAAAGTGTCCGAAAACCCATTTTACTATTTACATCAGCAACTATTCATTCGGTTTTGTCGAAAAATGTTTCAAGTTTCATTTGGCCATAACTTGGCCGTTTTAAATCCAGTTTTAGTATATGATATATGAAAATATATTTACTCGAAACGAGCTCTCCAAAAACTACTTTTACGCCTAATGAAAACATTTTTAAGTCGTCCAAATTCTCAAAACAATTTCGGATCAGCAAGCACTTTTTGTAAAAAAACGCAACCAAAATGCACTCAAACTTCACAATAGTGCCTAATCTAGCCTAATCTCCATTCACAACTAATCCACAACAAAACCACACCTAAGACTAACCTAATCCCTTCATTTCTATTGTTGCAACTCTCATTCAACTCTCATCTCACCAAGAACATAATATTTAACTAGTGAAACTATGTGACATCATTATTTATAAAATCTTGTTTTATATTATTTCAAAATTTAAAACACAACATATGGATGTATGAATCTTGAACATATAAGAAAGAACAAAAGTAAATCTCAAGAAAAGATAAAGACACTTACAAAATTGAAGACAAGTAGAGAAATCAGAAGATCTATACCCTAAAATAATAGATCTATAAAAACCCAACAACAAATCTTGAAACCCTAACATAGATCTTGAAGAAAAACCTTTAAACCAAAGAACCAATACTTCAACCCACCTTAGATGTTCTTAGAAATAAACCTTGTATGCTTGGATCTTGCTAGAAATCAAATATATGAAAACCCAAATAAGGGTGTTTGTTTGTGCCGTGGCCAAAAGAGAAAAAGAAAGAAGAGATAAGATTTTTGAGAGGCTTGGAAATGAGAAGTAACCCTAAGTTATAAGATGTGCTAGTATTTATAGGAAGATATTAGGGTTTAGGGTGTGAATAATAGTGTACATGTGACCAACACACACCAAAGGGGTGTGTGTGAGGGTTCGGCCGAAACAAGTCCACAAGGACCATTATGGTATTAGAAATTTTTTTTTTTTTTTTTTTTTTTTTTTTTTTTTTTTGTTTTTTTTGAGTCTTGGTTCAAACAAGATGCATTAGTTGTGTTTTTAAGTTGGGTTAAATAGGTCGAAATTGTGTAAGTAATCACATGTTTTGTGTCGAAAAACAACTTGAGGGAAAGGTGCATGAGAAAGACCCTCTCATGTGTCACTTTCATACACATGCATGGGAAATTAAAAAAAAAGATGCCTTTGATTTAATTTCAAGACTTATGGTGCATTTGGTTTGGTTTAGGCGTCCAATATATAATAAGAGAGGAGGGTGAACGAAATTTTTGACTTAAGAACACGAGATGGACGATAACTAAAGTTTACACGAACAGATTTCGAGTTTCTGGGGTTTCGTTAGGTCAAAAACGCGAAGAACGTAATTTTTAACGTTAAAGCGTAAAAATAAATACCGGGAGTGATCGTAAACTACGACACACTTACAAAAGATAACATAACTCATATAATATCTAAACTAATCAAAATACGAAGTCGGAACGCGTCCGATGATGTTTTTCAGATTTACGCGGGTTAACTTCCTAGTAAACTGCCGGATTCAAACGTAACGTATAAAAATCAAAAATAATGATAAAAAAAGTTTAAAATATTGACCTGAAATTTTCAAGGTGTGACATTCTTCCCCCGTTAAAGAAGCTTTGTCCTCAAAGCTTAAGACGTAGACTAAGGGTTAACGAAAAGATGAGGGTATTTTTTCTTCATTTGGTCCTCGCGCTCCCAAGTAAACTCGGGCCCTCGTCTTGAATTCCAACGGACCTTCACGATTGGAATACGGCTTTGCTTTATCCGTTTAACTTCTCGATCCATAATTTCAACTGGTTCTTTAATGAAATTGAGCTTGTCATCAATCGCATCTACGAAACACTTCTTCAAATTGGAAACTTGAAAAGTGCTATGAACTCGGCTCAATTGCTCTGGGAGTTCAAGTCGATAAGCAAGCGTTCCTACTTTAGCAAGAATCTTGAAAGGTCCAATATAGCGAGGTTCAGCTTCCCCCGTTTGCTGAAGTGTATCACCCCTTTCCATGGCGATACCTTCAACATAACCTTTTTTTCTTCATCACACACCTGAATTCTAATGGGCTTTACGTGCTCTTGTCGGTGTAGCTCTTCTGTCTATCTCGTGCAGCTTGAATATGCTTCTTGATCTGAATGATCTTCTTAGTTGTTTCATGAACAATTTTTGGACCAATGAGCTGAGCGTCTCCCACTTTAGCCCAACAAATAGGCGATCGACATTTTCGGCCGTAGAGAGCTTAAAATAGTACAACTTTGATACTCGTATGATAACAGTTATTGTAGGAAAACTCCACCAAAGGTAGGTATCTATCCCAACCTTTCCCAAAATCAATCACACAAGCACGTAGCATGTCTTTCAAAGTTTGGATGGTTCTTTCACTTTGACCATCAGTCTGTGGATGATAAGCCGTACTCATATTCAATTGAGTACCTAGGGTTTTGTTCAGCGATTTCTAGAATTGAGATGTGAACTTTCTGTCTCGATCAGAAATAATCAAAACCGGTACTCCATGTCTCGAGACTACTTCCTTCAAGTATTGTCTCGTCAACTTCTCCATTGAGTCAGTCTCCATCATAGGTAAAAAAATGAGCAGATTTTGTGAGTCGGTCAATAATTACCCAAATTGTATCTTGACCAGTTGATGTCTTTGGCAACTTTGTAACGAAATCCATTGTAATGTTCTCCCACTTCCATACCGGGATCACAGATTGAACAAACAAACCGGATGGTTTTTGGCATTCAGACTTGACTTTGGCACATGTCAAACATTTACTAACGTATGTGGCAATCTCAGCTTTCATATTCGGCCACCAATACAGTTTCTTTAAATCTTGGTACATCTTGTCCGATCCAGGATGAATTGGATATTTTGACTTATGCGATTCATTCATAATCAACTCTCTTAAGTTACCTCAACAATGTATCAAACTTCTCCCATTCAAGCATAATGTTCCATCAGCACGTTGCTCTAGCTTCTTAATCATACCACATAGATATTTGGTCTAAAATTCTCCTCATATCCTCGCCTCAACTTTGAGCGTTAAAATTTGCACCATGGGGGGGGAAGGAGGTTCAGACCAATCGTCAACTCCAAAGCTCAAACTCGTAGTGGCTTAATCCGTTCCTTTTGGCTCAAGGCATCTGCCACCACGTTTATCTTTCCTGGATGATACCGAATCTCGTAGTCGTAGTCGCTCAACAGTTCTAACCATCTACTTTGTCTCATGTTCAACTTCCTTTTGACTAGAATATGTTTTTCAAACTCCTTATGATCATGAACACAACGCATTGCATTTCATGCCGTACAAATAATGTCTACATATTTTAAGAGCAAACACTACAGCTCCAAGCTCTAAGTCATGTGTAGTGTAATTCTTCTTATGAATCTTGCGTTGGCGTGATGCGCAGGCTATGACTTTCTCCCTTTGCATCAAAACTGCGCCCAACCCTTTACGAGAAGCATCAAAGTAAACCATGAAGTTTTCACTACCTTCGGGTAAAGCCAAAATCGGTGCACTACACAGTTTCTGCTTCAACAGTTGAAATGCAGCTTTTTCCTTTTCACTCCAGTCAAACTTCACATTCTTCTGAGTCAGCTTCGTCATAGGTTTGTCAATCTTCGAGAAACCTTCGATAAATCGTCGGTAATAGCCAGCAATACCTAGAAATTGACGAATCTCTGTCAGAGTCTTGAGCGATGCCCAATCCTTGGTTGACTCAATCTTAGCTGGGTCTACGTGAATGCCTTCACTATCAATCACGTGACCAATAAATTGTACCCTTGACAGCCAAAAATCACATTTCGAAAACTTGGCGTACAATTCTTCCTTCTTAAGCAATTCCAAAATTAACTTAAGATGTTCTGCGTGCTCTTCCTTGCTCTTGGAGTAGATCAAGATGTCATCAATGAAAATGATCACGAATTTATATAAGTATGGTTTGCACACCCGATTCATCAGATCCATGAATACCGTCGGTGCGTTGGTCAGTCTAAACGGCATCACTTGAAACTCATAGTGACCGTAGCGTGTTCTAAACGCTTTCTTTGGAATGTCTTCCTCTCAAACTCTGAGTTGGTGATAAGCAGATCTCAGGTTGATCTTAGAGTAGACTCTGAACACATGAAAGAGCAGTAGGAGCAGAGGGGGGGGGGGGGATAATGGTATTACCGATTCTCGGAATTGGATAGTGGCGAGGGGAACGTTCACGGATGTGTGAGGTGCTAGTATTCAAACAGCGGGGCGGGTAATCAATACATATCCGTAAAGATCCATATTTCTTTGTTGACAAAAAGACGGGGGCTCCCTAGTGTGAGGGAAATGCGGTCCTTAATAAATCACCTGGTCAAGTCAGAAAGTTCTGTGAAGTTGAGTAGACAGTTCTTGCAGTTTCGACGGTGCTAGCTAGCGTGCCAATGGTGCAAGCACCAAGGACCGCGCGTTCAATTGAAATTCAACTTGTCGCGTTGACGGTAATCCAGGAAAATCTTTTGGAAAGACATCCGGAAAGTCTCGTACAATCAGCACGTCCTCAAGTTGCTTCTCTTACGACTTGTCTTCGGTTTCCTTCTTCGTAACTTGTGCCAAAAAAATTAGGCAACCTCTCTTTATATATTTATGAGTTTTAGTGCATGATATGATGCTCAACTTCGACTTCTCTCCTTTGCCGTCTCTATCACCTTGAACTATTAAAACTTCGTCTCCATAAGGAATTCGCACAATCTTCTCATCACTAACAATCACTGCATGATGGTTCACTAACCAATCCATGCCGATGATGACGTCAAAACTACCAAGTTCTACTGACATTAGGTCAATGTTGAATGGGTGACCTAACAATCCTAACGTACAACCTCTAAGTATGGTATTAGTTTCAGAAACTCTTTCATCGGCTAATTCGGCAGCATAGCTAACGTCTAAGGTATCAGGGGTTACATCAAGCAAAGTACTAAAAGCAGTCGACACAAACTTCTATCGACGCCTGAATCAAATATCATAGAAGCATAATGGTTATTAAGAAGAAACGTACTGTAACATCCGTAATTTTGGAACATTAGATAACATCTTACCCTGTGACTTTTTTGGGTCTGCTTGATTATAAGTAACGATCATCAAATCCACTGTTTTTCACGACTCGTACTCTAAAGCAATTGAGTAAAAACGACATTCCTGACAACTTTTTAGTTTTGCCCGAGACCTGGAAACGAACCAAAAAGGGCTAAAACAGCACCGCAAACATTTTTCAAACAATATACAACGCGGACACACAAAAACAATTAAATTTGTTTTTAATTATCAGTAATTATTTAATAAAAAAATATTAAATAAATAGTCATCTCAATGTAATTAAAAGCGTTGTGGATAACGCGAATACTCGGGTTGAAATCCATTTTTATTTCGGACGAGGCGAAACCGGTTCACAAAATGAATAAACACACACACACACACCATTAAATGTTATAAATATTTATGAACATATCAAGTAAATACTCATTTTTACAGAAAAATGATCTGGAAAACTTGGCTGCAAGTTTCGAGAAAAAAATTTGAATCGTCCGTTAAGTCGCTCAAATGAGTCCCGAACCGATAGTTATAAAAACTATGTTAAAAAGTTACAAAATTTACCCCAAGGTTTTGGAAACTTGTCACATTTCAATTAAGTTTTTAATATATATATATATATATAATTTACATTTTCATTTCATTATTTACAAAATACAAACACACATTTATAATACACTATTTCTCTCTCTCCCAAATAATCCGGCCACCCCTCCCCCACCTCCGGCCGCCACCGGAAAAGTTTTTCGGCGGGTTTTTCCGATCAAAACCAAAAGTGGTCCTCCTCAACGGATCTATCCGATCCCTACACTCACTCTCCGCCACGCGCCACGTCACTACCACAGCCGCCACTAGAGGGTGCGTGTAGTGGTTATAGTTAGCACCACAGCGGGGTGCGTTGGTTTGTAGTTTGCACCAACGAAGGGTGCGTTTGGTTGTGTGGTTTTCAGCCGGTATAGGGTGCGTTGGAGTTAATAAAACACCGAAAGGTTTGGTTCGTTTAAGGTTATATCACAAGGGGGTGTTGCTTCGCAGCCACCACGACCCACAAGGGTTGCGTGTGGGTGTCGGGTCAAACCACCAGCAAATGGTACGTTTGGTTTTGTTTATAGAAACAAGGGTGTGTGTGGTTTTATTATAAGCACCAAGGAGGGTGCGTTGGGTTCGGTTCACAGCCGCAAGGGTGCGTTGGTTTGTCGGTTAACGAAGAGGGTGTGTCGTGTTTGTTTGTTGGTTTGGGTCGGTATAGCTGCGGGGAACAGCCGGGACAAATCCGGGGGGAGGTTGTGTCGGCTTGGGTTGTTTGGTTCGCGGGTTTTCCACCCACGGTGTGTGGGTTTGTGGTTAACAAAACGGGGACACCGGGTTGGTTTCCCTCGGCAGAAGCCGCCCAAATAGGGGTGCGTTTGGTTCGAGAACCAGCCGGGACACACACACACACGAACAGTGTGGTCGGGTCGTGGGTTGCAACAAAAGGATTAGGGATGGTTGTTGGTTTGGGCTGCGGGAACGCTTCGGACAGCCGGGATAGCCGGGACAACCACTCCACAATGAGTGGTCGGTTTAGGCTGTGGGACAGCCGGGGGGGGGTGTGAGTGTGTGGAGACAGCTGGGATGATGTCGGGTTCGTTTGGTTTTTGTAACACGGGAAACGGGTGCGTTGATTGTGTGTTGACTCTCTCTTGTCTGCTCTCTCTACGCTCTAAGGGTGCGTTTAATTTAAAATTATTCACTGAATTAATTTCGTTTATATTAATCGATAAAATGTATAAACGTATGAAAATCCTAATGAACTTCCGACGTCTAAGTAAAATGTGATATAATATTTAAAACGGATTATATTAATCTCTAAACAATATTAGAATGATTTTTTGAGCTAAAAAACGGATTTGCGCGAGTTTGTAAACGGGTCATTTTGACCAGAAAAATAGAACGTGGGATTTTCCGGAGTTCGACGAGATGTTGAAAAGTTAAGACTTTGGTGTAACAAAAGATATCAAATTTATATTTTTAACGGACGTTTTGAATATAAAACGGGACTTTTAAATCCAAATAACAAGCAACTGGAGTGTAATTCTGAAAATATATACTTTAGTTGAAAATAACTTAATTTTAATATATATTAAGATCTGTCAGATTATTAATAAAAAAGATTTGGAGCACTTTCGAGTCTGTTTCACCATCCGGCGAAACACGGAAAGTTGTTCGTGAATGACGTTTTACTTTGCCGCGAGGATTGTCAGTTTTAAAATTAAGATATAGCGGGTCAAAACTAAAGACATATTGATCTCTAGGTTATTGCAATTAATATTTTAAGAACAAAAGTGGGGGAGAGGCGTGGGTCTTGAAAAACAAGAGTCTAAAAATATAGTAACTTTTCGGTACAAATTATATTGACATAAGCTATGAAGTGAGTACGGAAAAATAGTATATATACATATAATATACTAAGTGTTAAGGTTTAAAGACGCGCAAGTGGATTTCTCATCACATTAAAAGATGACTGCATGACATCTCTCGCGAAATATGTATGATTTTCGTCGTTACGATGTACGCATCGTTGATCGTATTTAATACGTGTATTATAATAGAGCGACATAATTATAGGGTCGTGGCCGAGATCGTTGCAGATTCGGTTGTGATTTATTTGGATTATTTGATCGTGGTCTTTGATCAAGGTGAGTTCATAGCCTCGCTTTTCAATCTTTTGAATGTTTTATAACCCGCGAGGGGGATACATGCTTGTCTACAAATTCTTATACTTTAGCTTCGGTTACCTATTACAATGTTAATCTTTTAAGGGATAGTTGTTAGTTTATAGCCCATGTTTTACTGGTTTACATATATTTATTGGGTGAGAACAGGCTGGTTTGCAAATGCTTTACATGATTGATTCCAATGGTTTATCATACTTATTTGCATAGCTCGCTATGGGATACATTATTTGACTTCATTTTTGGTCACAAATACATACTTTACATTTGAAATGATTACGGATTAGCTTAGGCTGATTGAACTGATAACAACAAAATTACTGCCCGGGTGTTCTTGGAGGGGACACCGGTAACGGGAGTACATATTTTTACATTACTGCCCGGGTGTTCTTGGAGGGGACACCGGTAACGGGAGTACATATTTTTACTTACTGCCTCGGCCGTGTTCTTGGAGTGACATCCGGTAACGAGAGTACATATACTTTAAATCACTAGAAGCCCGAATTGGGTACAATACAAGTCTATCCTAACGTCACAGCGTCATGAACTGTAAATTCACTTGGGAGGGTGAGCGCGAATGTTATGAAAAAGATCTAATCGGTGTGGATCCCTGTTCGGGTGTATTAAGGCATCGCCGGTAACGAACATTATTATCGTGATGATCCACGCGAATGATATAAAATAATCTATTCCGGGATTGACAACCCCGTTCGGGTGACTAGCTTATCACTAGGAACGAAACGCTATAACATGTCGATTAACGTTGGGACTATAGGGGCCCCCCGACAAAATAATAATTGATACATTTTTGGTGAAAATTTAAATTTGTCATGCATTATTTTAATAAATCTTTGGGATACATATTGGTACTTTTGTGACATAAAATGGGTCGTAGCATATTTTAATACAATATTTTACATGGTACTGTGAAGACACAGTGGATAAATATATTTGTTGAAACTTACATTCATATTTAAACTAATCTATGAACTCACCAACTTTAATGTTGACACTTTAAGACATGTTTTTCTCAGGTGAATTAGATGCTTGGATTATTGATGTCATTGGAGTCTTTACATTCAAGTTTTCATGTGATGCAATTATGGACAACTATTATTTGATTTCAGAAAATCAACGAGATTGTTTATCAAACGACACATTTAGAGGGACGTAGTTCTTGTATCTAAGCGCTGTGTATTAAATTCTGAAGTAGCACCCCAAGTGTATCCGCTGCGGTTGTTGTGATTTTGGGGTGTGTTACAATTGGGGTATCAAGCACTGGATATAGAGAACTAGGGTTGCATATTTACCCCTAGAACTATAACCCTTTTCACAAACAATGCATCACAACAAACATTTTCAAAGTGGCTCACACACTTGCTTATGTGCTTACATTACGTAGCTCATTATGCTTACGTGAATACATATTTATAATATATATACTATGCTTGCATTCCCTTCGCATTAACGTACTCTTATTATATATAAGAGATATATATAAATACCAGAAGAATTTTAATACATTGTGGGTTGCACAATGGTCTCATTCTACTCGTCAGACATTGTGAGTTGCACAATGGTCTCAGTTTATTTCTTAAGACATTGTGAGTTGCACAATGGTCTTATTTTACTTCTTAGACATTGTGAGTTGCACAATGGTCTCATTTCGTTCCCAGACATTGTAAGTTAAACAATGGTCTCTAAGAATATTATTTTCATTCATAACTCTATATAATATCGTATTACACAGAGGTACCTTATAAGTTTTTTTTTTTATTTTTTATTTCCCTGTTACATGTGGTTTATGTAATGAATCTAAATGTCACAAGTCTTAGTATAGGCTGGACTTGGTAATAGGAGGATTGATATGAATCGCTATGTTGAACATCGTTTATAGAGACCTTTACCTTGTTTAAACTCTAACTGAGTACCATTATTTATCTTGAAGCTCTATGTTTTGAACACTATGTGATTTCCTTGATAGTTTTACTCCCCGTCTCCGAAGACGAGTTTGGAACACTCGTCCCATACTCATTAGAGCACATGCATCGTCATGTCATCCATCACCTTGAGGATTATGTGAGTGCGCGTATTGCATCGGGAATTATTAAGTAGGATGATTTATAATCTCTTTATTTGAAAGGATTGGGACGCCTCTTCAGTTAAATAAAGAAATTGTAAATCCCCGAACCATAAGTTTATCATTTCTTACTTACATAAATTAGGACGCTCCTTTATGTAAGTAATGAATTATAAATGAGTGGGCTTAATGGTATCCAATATGACACGAGTATGAACTCGAACCCGATAATCACCGAAATTCTATAAAAGGCCTAGAAACACAATCGTGTCTTACTACTCAGCAGAATCTTAAGGCCTCACTTGGAGCTACCTTATCACATACTTAAGTTATTACTTTTGCCGTTACGAATCCTTACAATCACGAACTGTTTGCGGAGCTAACAGACTTATTACACTCTTGAGCTAACGGACTTAGTTCAATCTCGAACTAGCAAACTGGGTACAATATTCCATCACCGTCTATTACGGTTATTGTCGTTATGGTTGCTGTTGTTGGGTCCTGGAGTGGTCCCAGATTGTACAAACTTTATCAACTAGGTGATGAAACCCACCTTAAACAAGATAAGCATATGTCGATACAGTATTCAGTTGAATTATTCATTGCAGACCAATAGTACACCAATTTAAGTCATGATACTATTTAGTACTGCCAAGTAAGTTGGATACTTACCGCCTTTAGCCTCATCCGTTATTAATCATCGAACATTACAGATAGCAGAAACGAGACTCTGCCTTAAGACATTTATAACTCTGTATAGACATACCCACGCGACTACACTTTCTCCTTTGACGTGTTCACTATTAAGAGGTTTTCTTCATAAAGCGTTTATATCGGTCATAAGATCTGTAATGATATATTTTGAGATACCCATTTTGATGGATTAAATATCCTGGACAAACCTAGCCAAAAATTTTGGTAGATTGAGAAGTGTAGAAACACCGAATTTTGCTGAATAAAGTTATCAGCATCTTGTTTAGAACGAGTTTATTAAACCTTAAGTCTTTTCTTGGTTACACAATCGGATAACACGAACTTAATCTCGGGATGAGATTTCTTTAAGGGGTAGGTACTGTAACATCCGGGAATTTTCGAAATTTTTAAAGGACTATTTTAACCTTTGACTTTTTGGGTCTGACTTGACTTTTTGACCTTTGGTCTTTTATTGTCACATAAAAGCGATTACCGTGTAACCGGTAAAATTTTCGGAACATATTTGAAATAATAAATCATATTTATGATTACATCTCTCATGTGCAAGTTATTTTTTTACTTATTTGATTCGAAAACGAAAAAAGGATATATATTAATTCATAGTTGATTTATCAAAAACGAACCACTAAATCACGTTTTCACGATTCGGACCCTAAAGTTACCTTGCGTTAAAGCGGTTAAGATATTTTCTTGAGTCAACATGATTTTTAAATAAGTTTTGACAAGATCCCGTAATATCTATATTTATTCACTAACATCAGCAATGTGTGTCAAGCTATATAGTTAGCAATACCTTATTTTGGACATATTGGAAAAACGAAAAAGAACAGTAATGTTAATCACACACTTCAGAAACTATCTTATCAAAAACGACACATTTATAATTCAACTAACTAAAATAATTATAGCACACGACTCGACCATATAGCGTACAATTTGATTAAAAATGATATTCCGGACAACTTTTTAGTTTTACCTGAGACCCGAAAACAAGCAGAAGATGACTAAAATATCATCACAAGGTTTTGAAAGCTGCACAGAGCGTGTGCCGACACAAAAATAATTAAATTTATATTTAATTATCATAATTTATTTAATGGAAATATTAAATAAAGTCATTTAACATTTTATTCAAAAATGTTTGTTGATAACGCATTTATTCTTAATTTTATTTGAATAATTATGTATTCTTTTTATTATTAATGAATTTTAATTTTGTTGTTAATTTTTTTTAAAAGTTGGTCGTCTTACTATGGCTAAAAGGTCGCTTGTAGGTCGCTAGAGAAAAAAAGCTCACGTAACAGAAAAAATATAGGTCGTCCAGTGTCCTTACTGAGGGTAGCTTAATGGGTCATGGGTAGTGAGTAGTGACTAGATTGTGAATGGTCTAGAGTGGAAAGTATTGTGGCTATGATTGGCAAAACTAGCTGTAAGCTGCATGTTGTAAGCTGTAAACTGTAAGCTGTAAACTGAAAGCTATTAACAAGAGCTATAAGCTGTATTTTTTTCAATAAAAGTGTTTGGTAAATTAGCTGTTAGCTGTAATTATAAGATGTAAAAAGACATATTTATAATTCAGTACAAATGTAAAACATAAGAATACTACACTCATTATATTAATAATAACCGTAGTGCTTTAAGACAACAATGTTTCTAACAATATTCCAAAACCGTACATTGCATATTGATGTAACAATATTATTTCAAATTCGTTTCATCTCATTAGATGTTTTTAAACATATTTTCATGACCACAAACATCGTGAATTTCTAAACTGATAATAACTATCGTATGTGGTGAAACCTTATTGTATCTTTTTTAAACAACTTTTTAAATTTAAAAGCAAAATTCTAAACTCATCAAACCTATTGTTTTTATTTCATGGATATAAGCCTTTGACGTGATATTTGTTGTAAGGGCATACTAGTAAATTTGCATGTTAAAAGCTTTATAAAATCGTATGGGTGGTGATTTGTACACACTCTTTTTTTGCCATACACCACAAAATATGCATCAGAGTGTTGTACTGTGTGCATCACTAGTTGTACTTTTATGGTGTATGGCAAAAAAAATGTGTGTACAAATCACCTCTCAAATCTTAAACGCTTGATTTAATAGCTTCATATTTTGGAGCTACTTCCTCAACAAAAAAGTTTGTAGCGAGTACATCCAAACAGAGATTTTTAATTTAGAGTAGCTTTTTTGATAAAATAAAAAGCTTGCAGTTTTAAAATACTCAAAATAACTATTTGCCAAACAGGCCCTGTATGGGTTATCTTGTCATTGTCTTGTACTTGTTCTTGTTTGGTGAATCCCTCTATTCTTTATACATGTGAATTGGTTATTTGTTTACTATGAAACAAAAAAATTTATATATAATCATGATAGAAATGATGACGCAAATAACAATATTTTTTTTCTAATATATTAGCTTAAATTACGAAAGACAAACATAAATAACCTTATTTTTTTGGTAGTGATTGTTCCACCTTGCGAATATAAAACTGTTTAAGGTTTAAAGCAGCACAAAGTAGAGCTTTCAAAAAAACTTTTTTTAAACACCTTAACTATATATTGATGACAAGAAAAGTGTATATATATATATATATATATATATATATATATATATATATATATATATATATATATATATATATATATATAGATATATAGAGAGAGAGAGAGTTATGATCAAATGAGAAGTTTTCTTAAAATAAGAAAGATAAGAAGTAACTATAATCGCATATTCAAGATGCACCGACTTAAATTAGATGCATATCTATAAAAAATTTTCCCCCCCCTTATTATGTATTTATAACGCCACATAATAATGTTTTTCTAGCTTTTAATAGATGCTTTCATTTTTTTCTCGTGTTTTTGTACCCTGCATGTGCCAAAATATAAAAATCAATTTGCAACCATCTACACATCATTATTAACGTAGAATCTCAAAATGGGCAATCTAAATGAATAGAAATGCTATCTAATGCAAGTCGTTGCCATCTCAAATGTGTGGTTTTAGTTACTGTCACCACTTCTTATTTTAATTACTTCTCACTCTGCTGATCCCCACTATATATAATATATATATATATATATAATATATATATAGATATTTATATATATAAATAATATAGATATATGTGTTGATGTTGTGGTGTGTGTGTGTGTGTGTGTGTGTGTGTGTGTGTGTGTGTGTGTGTGTTAGAATATATTCACCCTTATAACAATGGATCTGGAGGCATGGTATAATGAAAGAGATTGTTCCCATTTTATTAGAGAGAAAGGATATGAGATGGGAAGTTGTGTGTGTGTTAGTTGAAAGAAAAAAGGAGAAAAACACACACACAAACACTTTTTACAAAAGTGAGCTTCTACCCCTCCATGGAAGTATGGAGGAGGTATTTATAGTCCCGGACTTGACTAGCTAAACTAACCCGACACAACTATAAATGATAAATGTAATTCCGGATTAGTCACCATATTTTAGGGCTAACAATCTTCCCCCAATATGTTGACATACGGAATTACTTACAATGTTCCTATCAGGTACAAATACAACACAAATAAAGTCTTCCAAAGCGCTTTCAGAGCTAAAGATGTCTTCTGAGTACTCCTTGTCTTGAAACTTGTACTCCAGCTTGGATCTTCTGTGACTTTACTTGTACAGGAACCATTGTAGTATGCATGAGTTTGATTAACTTCCCCCCAACTCATACAGCATGTCTTGAAAAGCTTTCTTCATAGACTCCTTTTTGTCAAAGTTTCTGAATCAGCTTCCCCCCAAACCAACATCCCTATCTTGAGAAGATTCTGAAACATTGATGTAGCTTGAACAATCTTCTACTTGTCATCAAAGTGCACAACGGAATTTTTTAAAAGTCAAACCACATTAACGACCACTGCTTCTTGTCATTAGGGCTTGATGAATATTCGTTCGGGGGTGCATGCGAGAAATCAACATTTGTTCTTGACATGGTAACATCAAAGTCAATTAAGTCCCGGATGTACACATTTTCCCCCATGATGGTTGCGAACTCTCGGAAGCATCATTGTCGTGTGCGTTCATATACTCGAGAAGTTCTTGTCATAAGCAAAAATCTTGATATACAAAAGAATCATTACCCTTTTGACTTTACAAACCGTAGAGGAGATGAAGCAAGAATCAAGAACACTTGGTATAATCAAGGTCTTGTGAATGAATGTCATCGAAGAACTTTGAAGATTTTGCTTAGATTGAGAAGTACGTTGTCTTGGAATAGCATAAAAATACCCATGAGAAGTGCTGATTACATCTCAACCTTTAACTCTCTGGCTAACTTACCAACCTCGTATTCTTTCGGCTATTGTTGTGATCACATGGTGAAGTAAACCCGTTATACCAAACTTGAAACTGAAGTAAAATCCCCCAAATTTGTTACTTAATCCTGCACTATTGTTGATTGAATACGGTGCAGAAAAAATCTCTAAGTACGCTTATAGACCACAACATCAAAAGTATAAGAATACAACACATCTTGAATTACCACAATCGACATCTGCGTGTGACACTGAGTACTACAACGTAACTCCTTTAAGTGATATTTGTCCAGGTCTTTTAATCCAACCACCCCTTGACCTTGGGAACCATAGATAAATCAATCCTTAATCAATAACTTGTATACGATTCAAGCAAGTCATCAATTGATAAAAAATAGTAAGAAAGTCAAGATATGAAATAAGTAGACTCTTTGTGTGACATTCAACTCAATCCGCAAATAAGGGATACCAACCAACTTCGTGATCACTGTTCATCATTATCCGAGTCACTAAAGCCTTTTTAGTCGTTTTAAGTGAATCTTTTCAGCATCGTTTTGGGATTAAGTATTGTTGTTTGTGTGGTATGTTGTTATGGTTGATTGTGGTGTTTGTTTGTTGTCCTTGTTTTGATTATAATATTCCCAAATATGGTCACATGCCAACCTGATGCGCGTTGAAAAAAAATTCAAGAAATTAGGTAGTCAAAACTAGGTTTTCTGTGCAAACCGCCTCCTTTGGCAACCCGCCATCTATGGCAAACCGCCACCATTATTACACCAAACCGCCACCCGTTTGATATCAAACCGCCTGCCATATTAGACCAAACCGCTGCCTAATTATAATAATCAAACAGCCGTTGTCTTTTAACCAACCCGCCGACTGTAGTTAATATCAAACCGCCACCAAGGCAAACCGCCGTCTAGGGCAAACCGCCACCTAGAACTTTGTCAACCCGCCATGGATTTTTAAATTGGGCAAAGTAACATTTCTTTTTGCTCATTAAAATAATCAACTCGTTGTGTACCTAAGCAAACCGCCGTGTAATATGGCAACTCGCCGTGTAGAATGGCAACTCGCCGGCTAATAAAATTGATTATTAATAATCAAATCGCCGTTTGCCCGACCTGGTCCAACGCCACCCTCCTTATTTCCTTAAAACACGAATCTTGTCCCTTACTATTGTCAAACCGCCACCAAGAAAATAATTTAATAATCAACCAACCACCATGAACATTAAGCTCGAAATAAGCAATTTTCAACCAAATAAGCTATATGACCACGCAAATAAGCTTTAGATGATTATAACTAAAGATGGTAGGGGGGGGGGGTGGCTTAGATGATTAAACATAGACTAAACACATTTTTTTCTTGTGGGATCATTAAATTCGAAACCAACCGCCTCCAAGAACGACCAAAATTAAGCCATACGCTTTTTAGGCCAAATATTTCGATCTAGAAGCTTGTGTAAGCCATGGTTTGGAAGCAATCTAACCTGTTTGACATGTAGATCAAGGAAAGAACAAGATTAACAATCAAATAAGCTTAAATTTTTTTAAGCCGTGGCCTTTTTCCACAAAATAAGCCACGAAAATTTGAGCTTATTAACCACATGAATCAGTGATTAACAACACGAATTCCTCCTATGCTCTGATGCCAATTGTAGAATAGATTCACCCTTATAACAACGGATCCGGAGGCATGTTAAGACATATATAGACAGTAGATGAACTGTTATATCCCCATTTATTGGATAGAAAGGATATGAGATGGGAAAGTTGTGCGTGTGTTAGTTAAAGAAAAAAAGTAGAAAAACACACACACACACATTTTTACAAAAGTGAGCTTCTCTACCCTCCATGGAAGTAAGGAGGGGGTATTTTTATAGTCCTGGGCATGACTAGCTAAACTCACCAGACACGACTATAAATGATAAATGTAATTCCGGATTAGTCACCATATTTTATATATATATATATATATAGAGTAAGGATCCAGTGAGAAGTAAATTAAAATAAGAAGTGGTGAGAAGTGACTTAAACCACACATTTGAGATGCAACAACTTGCATTAGATGCATTTTTATTCATTTAGATACACCATTTAGAGTTTCGAAAGTTAATTTGATATGTAGATGGTGCAAATTGAATTTTATTATTTCGAGGCATGCAGAGAAACAAAAAAAAAGAAATCATGAAATGCATCTATGCATCTAATTAAAAGCTAGAAAACACATTATGATGCATTATAATGCATCTAAGATTATAGATATGCATCTAATTTAAGTCGGTGCATCTCGGGTATGCGGCTATAATTACTTCTTATCCTTCTTATTTTAAGAAAACTTCTCATTTGATTCTAACTCTATATATATATATATATATATATATATATATATATATATATATATATATATATATATACACACACACATATATATATATATATACACACATATATATATATATATATATATATATATATATATATATATATATATATATATATATATATATATATATATATATATATATATATATATATATATATATATATATATATATATATATGCAAAACCCGCCCGATGGGCGGGTATAACTTGTGATTATTGTTTTCATTTTGTTTGTTTTGATAATTATTGGTTTTTGAATAACTTTTTGTACCGTGCATAAAAATTTCTTACTTGATGGAATTCATTATAGTGAGTCTGTCTATTGTCCTTAAAGCTTGCACTCGTGCCTATTCTAGTACCTACAACATTATTTAAACCTAGATATATAGAGAGATGTGGGAACACTATATTAAAACTCACATTAGTTTTTTACTTGAAAATTATCAAATTGACGATGATGAACATTATTATCAAATTCCTTCATCTTGTCCCTAGGCCCGTCTCCAACCCGACTAATACAATAGATCATGAAAGGTGCCACTTATTGTTTTTCACTTCGAGGTTCAAATGATGATTATTTGTATATTTTTCAAATGATAATATTTAGTAATTATACATTTTTTATAGTCCTTCGCTCTCACAATTTTTTTAGTCACTTTTAAATACATTCGGTATAAAACTTTGACACGAATAAACAGCTGAAAAAATCTTGAGACCCAATTTTAAGAAAGTTATTGTTACTAAGTTAGAATTTTTAACCTGCATTGCTAAAAAATAGAATGCATTTTTAAAGAATCTGCAATAGCTCAGGGGAATGCTTGATACTAAGTTATAGAAAGAACCAACAATGATTATGCATTGTTCAAAACATAAACCACACGCTTTAAAGAATACACAATTTTGAACCTGAATCCGAGCCAAATAAACCAACTAAGCCTTATATTTTACCTATCAGACGTCTTCGGGAAATCAAACGTCTAGAACTTGATCTGGCCTTTTCCTCTTTACTATCTTCACTGTCCAAGATCTTGGTTTTCTTCTTGAATCCGTGATTTGTTCGAAGGTGCCTTGTTCATCCTCGTATCACTAACCCTCGTGTTTGATTGTAACACCCCCAAATTGGGTCGCAGCGGAATAAGGGTCCGGGGCGTGTTACTTCAAGATCAATAGCACAAGATATATAGTAGCAGTTAATTAAACTACCGAGTTAACAATAGTAGAAAAGCATCGCACGTTCATTGTAAAACTATAGGGCAACGCAAACGATGACCAATGTTTCTTATATGTAGCAAAACCGGTAGGTCAGACGGGGTCGGTCTATATTGTTTTTGTTTTATTATGAAACTATATTAATTCACCGATAACAATCTTCTCATGTGCGCCATGACACGGAGCTGGTCTATAGAGACCTCGACCCACTCATCCTACACGAGGATACAAATCATATATTAGATAATAAAATAAAGCCTTTGTAACACCAAGAGACACTAATCATATACAAAAATAAAGGATTTTCAACCCGACACTCTTCTAACGCAAACCCATACACATAGTAGCAAAAATTTAGTTTATTCTTCTGATAGTTGGTGTACAAAGGTATAGATAGTATTTCACTGAGCATTCTATGGGCCGCAAAACATCTAGTAACTATAAAAAAAGGCCGGAGGGAATACTGCCTAGCAGCCACTTGTTTCAACTTACTAGAATAATCATAGATATCTTGTGATCTTAAAGATATTTTTTTAGGTGCATCATTAAGTTTCTTTTTCATGTCAGATATTTTCTTTTCGTTTCAGTTAACTCAACATACAAATGGCGATACCATCGTGCTTGACACACATTCTTCTATAATATTGCATTGCATTCTTCTTGTGTTACTATAAGCTTAGTTCCATGTAACTGCAACATTTACCATGATGTTTTTAATTGATTAGACATCCTATGTTAAGATAAAAAAAGGCTGAACAAACAATAGCAGAATAAACAATGAATACGAAATAAACTAGATTTCATGCAACCCTAGCGTGTCTAATTATGTGTGTAACCCATAAAACACCAAACGAGTTGACTCGTGATGCCACTGGTTGGATTTTATTAAACTATGTTAACCATAACACTACGAGTATGCAGCGGATATAGAACAAGTAATGTGTACATGATTTTACACACAAATAAATAAAACAAAGGGAAAACCACAGAAAACTAACCCTTGAATCAACAGCAAATGTAATGAGAAAGTGACTAAGATAGTCACCTCTACGAGTTGCACATACAAAAACGTCCAAAACCGAATGCGCCCGGATGCTATACCAACTACATGTGTACACCATACAACCTTTGTATAAAGCCAATCACCCCCCTGAATAAAGTCCCAAATACCACTCTTGTATCAAGTACCGAAAATCAGGAAAAAGGAATTAGGGTTTAACCGAATTCGGATCAACCGAATTAGGGTAAAACAGAACCGAAAATGCCCTAGCTCAAACCCTAAGCATTTCTTTCACTTGTCACACCTTTGACACCTTGTAACCCAACCTCTATGCCTGATTTATCACTCGTGGAATCAAATCACACTCGAAAAACCCACAAAAGGGTTCACCGAATTAGGCAGAACCAAAATTCAAAGAACCCTAGTTAGGGTTTTAATGAATCGGCTATTTTTATGGAAAGGGAGAGGGAGAAAGAATTTTATTGAGTTATGAGGGTTATATTTCATGTATTGTGAGCTAAGGGAAAGGGTATATATAGCCTAAAACCCCATACTCATGATAAGGCTAAAACATTGAGTTTTAGCCTTATCACAACACTTTTAAACCTTATCTCAAACTCTTCTCCTTATCACCTAGGTCCAACGAACCTAGACACCTTCTAGAACCTTCCTTATGGCCGGCTAGCTAGTTAGGACACCATAGAATTCTTGTCTAGTTGATTTTGGTCCAAACGGTTTACTTTAGAAACGTAACATGAAGTTAAACGCACTCTAAGTGTTTAACGTGTGTTCTCCCAATAGGCTCACACATTTCTAGTTGTATTTAGCTAATCCAACTACCATATAATCTAACAATTAGCGTTAGTGCTCTTATGACTGTTCGGGTTAGATTATTACAAATAGACTGTGGCTTATGTAAATGTTATCTTTCAGGACCTTTTCCAAAAATCCAACAAGTCTTTTTTGGTATTAGGTTAACTTAATGAATTTTGATAACCGATACCACCAAGTGTTATAAGCATCTCAAACATGGTCAGCGGCCATAAGGGATTTGTATATATCTTCCATCTTCTTAAACTTTTAGACCATATCAGAGACTCATTTGTGATTCTTGTTTGTTCCTATCGAGTTATAATCTATGTGGTTCATCGTTCATGTTTAACTTTAAGCTCAGATTATTCATATATGCCTTGTTAATTTTTTCTAAGACTTGCTATTTAATTTTAATGCAGTACATCATTCCAAAATATAGTTGGAAGTGGTTGGTTGGAGCGAATTAACTTCCGTCTGTTGTGGCATTGGTGTTTTACTACCGCATACCTAAATCACAAACATTTCAGAGTTCACGAGGGGAATTAAAAGGCGCACAGGCAATTCTGGTGGAAGTAGCAAGATGCAACATCAAGGAGCTTCCGGAAGGCTAACTTGTACCTGATCCTGATGAAACAAATCGCTCCAACCCAGTTGACATAGAGGATGTCTCAACGCTAAATGCTCCCTTGCTTGAAAACCGAATTGATGGCGATCCAAAAGGAAAACTAGCCATAAGCACGATCCTATCAAAAGAGTGGAGACTAAAAACCGGTTTAATATGTCTCTTATATTCTGGGAACTCATTTTCGTATCGTGGCCTGATCTTATTACTTTCACCTTCATTCACTAAAGCACCCATTTTGCAATATGAAGTTCACAAGAACCCTAGCTACTACTTTGATACACTGATCATTAGTTGCGCAGGTACCACACTTACGTTTTCTTGGATTTAAATTAGATTCCTTTTAATTACTTTCTGTTTGTACTTGTGGTAGCATAAACAGTATTTAACTGTTTTAGACCATTCAAGAGGTGGAAATCGTGTTTAAACTAGAGGTTTCAGTTTAGGTCCATTGACTTTTTGAATGGGTCGATTTGTATTATCTTGTTTTTTAGCGGGGTAAAAAAATCGTTAACAAGGACACGGGTCAAAACCTGACCAAAGTGTCTTTCTGATGCTTACAGTTTCTAAGTTATCCTATTTTTTCACAAGTGTTATTGATAACACATCTTGAGGTACTTCACTGTTTTTGACCATTCTTGAGGTGTGATACATTTGGGATCATCAATCATGGGTGACAATTTTGGCCCATTCAACTTGGGTTATCTGATTCTTTAATGGGTTAAATAAAATACTCCGTAAGTCAACAAAGAATGAAATGGGTAAACAGGTCAAATAAATTACAGTAGTAAACAAAGAAATTGGTTAACGGGTACTAACCTAATCAAAGTGTACTTTTAATGCTTACAGTTAGTATTTTAAACCTTCAATAATGGGCAAGTATTTTGGCAAGACAATCAGCGTGACCCAGAAAAAATATCATTTTTGACACGTCATTCAGACACTATTCTCCTAGACTTGTATCGAAAAAAGTAATCTTTGATAAGTAAAATTGTACTATTTGGGCAAACTTGGTATCTAACTGTTTTGTTTGGGAAAACATTGTAGGGATTGTGAGGATTGGTTTAGCATATGCTGCACTGGGCCGAGTAAGTCGTAGATATACTATTGCAATTATGTGTTGTGGAGTATTCTTATGCTTAGTGCCACAAGTTTTCACTTGGGGAACAATAGTTACCATAATATGGGTGTTTGGTGCTCGTACCTTCATGTCTGCAAGCTTTATTGCAGTCCAGATATATGCTGAGAAGGTACATCCTATGGATTAAAATTTCAATAATTTTCATTTTAAAATAACTCATGTCTGTGATGTTTACATGCTGAAACTACCTACATGCCTTTGTTTATCACTACAAAAAGTTACAATAATGTTTCTTTTGTTTTATCTTATAGGTGTATCCTACAGATTTGAGAAGAACAACACTGGGAATAGCAACAGCATTCGGATGGGCTGGAGGCATGATATGGTCTGCTTTGGGAAACCAGCTAGGAAGGGGTAATCAAATTCTTCCAATGAGTTTGTTTGGTTTTAAAATCTTGATGTCTGGATTTTGTGCACTGTTTCTACCCACTGAGACCCTAGCGAGGGAGTCGGAAGAAAGCGACAATTTGGGATAACATTCTTTCAGAATTTTCGTAAATTTTATATTATGTTGGATCTGTGACCATATGTCTGATCACTGAACCTTAGTGTTTCATTTGTTTATTAGAACTTAGTCCTCTTTTTAATGAGTGTTTAACCAACTCGGTTAAGCGTAGTCAAACGCCAATGTAGTTTTCATCCATTATCACAAACCTCTTAGATCGTTTCCAAAAGTCAGTATGTAATTACTTTTTGTTCCTAGAGTTAAAAATCAGTTTGTGTTTCTTTGAGATAAATGTTGATGGACAAACCTGAAAGCATTTTTTCTTGGTGTTTAATTCATGGGTCCGGGTTGGAGTTTAATATCAAGGGTGACAAATCCCAACACGGTATAAACCCGCATTAAATAAACAGGTTAGTGATGGGTGTATATTGTCAACTGGTTGACCCACTTAGCACCTGCAAATCTAATAAAGGGTTCATGATCCTCTATTCTCTTAATGATACATAAAAATTAAAATATGTAAACTTTGAGTTTAACTAGTCAACCTATTTACGACCCGATTATAATCCAAATGCAACTCATATGACCCAATAGCCCATTCATAACCCACATAAACCACCAACCATTATATAAACGTGTTACATAAGTCATAGTATGGTTAATAGGTTAAACATGACCGGGCTAGAGTTGAGTCTCACGAGTTTTGGGTCTGGGTGAAAAATACCTACCCAAATCTGATATGAATGTAGGTTTCAAGGGTACAAGTTTGAGTGAATGATTAGCATACCCATATAAATAACCAGAATTATTTAGCAGGTCTCGTGTGACTTATATATACATTTTGACACATATCACAAGTATGATAATTGAATGAAATTTGAAAGGTTACCATATATAGTGAAACAACTTTAGATTTGAGTACGTACTTAGTTAATTACTACATAGTACATTAATTGATCATTAACGTAGAGTATATTATAATCTAAACGTTTGAAAATATTAGTAATATTTTTAAGACGTGTCCATTTAATCAGGCGAGGAACTATGGCAATTTTTAATCGGTTAAAAGCTATAAACAGTTAACGTACTTATCAATTTGTTTGGATTGAACTATTTACTTTTTTATTACCAAAAACACCCATGAAACTTGTTATGATGTTTTAATAATAACAATGTGACCGGTTTAGGGCTACGTCGACATCACATGGACATTTTTTGCACATAAGCTTCATATGTGTAATGGTTTCTCTGCATCTCTCTTTGATAAATGAAATATAGTCAAACCACATTTTGTTAACCCCATCAACTAACCCCACTTTAATAAAATCAATCTATCTTCTGCAAAATACGTTAAGGTGTATAACCTCATTTCAATTAAAAACACCAACACTAGTATTCATTCTTATATGTAGTGTAGATCAAAAGTCAAATCTTAAAGGTAATTATTGTTATATGTCGTGTAGTTCAAAATATGTTTAACTGTATAACCTCATTCCAAAATATAGTCAAACCTTTGAAGCAATTAAAAGTCAAATGCGACATATAAGAATGAATAAAACTCAATCGCTCGTCTATCGCCACCGTCACAACCTTCATTTCCGTTCATGTTCTACGCCACCACAGATTTGGGAAACGTTTTGCAAATTTGGTTTAGGTGTACACAACTAAGTCTTGTTGTTTTATGTCTCGTAAAATGAAACATTTGCGTAAGTGTATGGTTGCCTCTTTATAATTATAATCTAAGAAATAACACTTGTATAGGTAAAGCTTAATGTTTAGGTTAACCTTGTTTAGGTTGGTTTTATGTAATAACCCGTCTCACATCAATAAGAGACAAGACTTTTGATCCCCAAAGCAAAGTATGAACTAGCTAGTATCCTTCCGTTATACTTCTTTCATTCCAATATAAGTTCTGGAGTTTTGTTTTTTCAACTTTAAATTTAATCTTTTTTTGTTATATAATATGTAATGCAAAATAAAATATATCAATGAATTGAGTTTTAAATGTATTTTCATTGTTAGTTATAGTTTTCATTGAGTATTATATAACACAAACAATAATTTTAAGGTCAAGGTAAAGAAAAAAACTTCAAAAAGTCAAAACATGACACTAATTTCGGGATGAATGGTAAATTTTTAGATAAAAGTAGGAAGAATACCCGGTAGTTCATTGCTTTTCCGTTATCAGGCGTTACAAATGGTATTCGAGCCAAAGCCAATAGGGGTGACGAACTACGATAGCTCATACATTTCCTGGGATGTGGAATGTGGATCTTGGGCATGTGTAGGACTGACAAGGATGTCACGAATTTGAGTGAGGAAGTTTGCAACAACCCGTCGCACATCAAATAAGACATATGAGCCATTTATAAGCTTGAAGCATTAGGCTGCCCACTACGGTTCGGTCGACCTCGATCGCTGTTGGTCGCCGCCGTAGTGGTTGATCGGTCGAGCAGTCGGTCGCCGGAGACCGAGAACCATTTTAATCACCCAGACGACAACGGTCGTGGGTTGAAAAAACACCAAATATTCTGCCTTTTGA
Source organism: Tanacetum coccineum (assembly GCA_026074375.1). Lineage (NCBI taxonomy): Eukaryota > Viridiplantae > Streptophyta > Magnoliopsida > Asterales > Asteraceae > Tanacetum > Tanacetum coccineum. The sequence goes on from BQNB010076355.1 coordinate 25,110, forward strand.
TTTTAATAAAATAAGAATCTTTTTTCTAAATTATTTTTTGGTATGTGTAGATGTGTGTTTGTGTGTGTGAATGCGTGTGTTTGTGTGTGGTGGGAGGAAGAAGAAAAGGTATGTTCTTTTAATATTATTATTATATAATTTACACTATAAGTCCTTGATTTATGTTTGTCTTGTCATTTTTTTTAAATAACTAATAAGTTATAATTTGTGATATTTTGAGTAAAAAAAATTTTATGTAAAGTTTTTATTTAATGAAATTTAATTATGCTGTTAAAAAAATTGAAAAAAAATGAAGGTCGCCTCATAGTGGCAAAAGGTCGTCTGTAGGTCGCCGGAGAGAGAAAGCTGACGTGACGCCAGAAAGTGTAGGTCGGGACCGACTATGATAGTGGGCAGCCTTAAGCTTCTAGCATCCTTCCTTATAATTCTTGTTAAAACCAAAAAGATACCCGAGCAGTTAATTGCTTTCGACTTGTGGGGCCGATACAATGTATATATAAGATAATAAGATAAGATTGCATAAGCAGGCACAAACCGGATTTGAGAGTTTATAGTCTATTATGGTGTTAAATTATAACAATATTATAATTAGACTAGACGAGTACCCGTGCATAGAAATGAGATTTTATAGTGGCACATAGTTGTAATGATAAAAAAAGTGTATGGGTTATAAACGAAAAATAATAAAAGTTTGAAGATTTATAGTATATCTATACTATATATAAAACAAATTAGTATCTCTTTCTTCATTCAATGCAAAAGATTAAGTAATACAAATATTAATGCACATTGTACAATCTTTGATGCAAACAACAAAAAGTTAAAATTCAATAATACACACATTCATGCAATATGTACAATTAACCAATGCACAAACACATATTTATTAACAGGTCAACACATTTAATGTTATTTTTAAAATGCTCATTACTAATTAATGTAATATTTTAAACACCCCTAAAATAAAAAGTACATGTTGTTATACACATTGTACAAACTAATACAACACACAAAGCTTATACAATTTATATGCTAATACATATAATTTTGAAAGTCGGACAGGACCAACGGGTTCAACCCGAAACATGAGTGGTCACCAGTTCGGCTAACAATTAAAAGTCGTCTGAAAATGAACCGGAGAGAACTGGTCAAAACCTATAAAAATGGAAGAACATGGATTGATCGGGATCATTTTCCTTTTATTTTTATACTGTTAATCACAGGGCACCCGCCGCCGCAATGCGTGGGTACCCTGCTAGTATAGTTTCTGAATTTTTCAACATTCAACAAAAGAGGTACACCTTATATATATAGATATATAGATATATAGATATAGATGATATAGATAATCAACAAAACATCTAGGATTGTATTCGAGCGAATATGATCTTCGGACCTAGTCGGCCACCATAAGTTGTTGCCAATATATCATCCCGCCAAAGTTTCACAGTCTCTATCTCTGCTTGAAACCATAGCCGTGAGCCACCATGAGTCACAACTAGACACCACCGTATCTTTTCTTCTGGTAGCCACCATGCAGCTTACAGTTTTACACATAACTCTCAAATCGCTAAAAGTTAAGTGACTTTACCAGCGCCTTAAGTGCTCTATACAATTTTGAATAAAACCCGACCAAAATTGCCGCCTACGCAACCATGACGCATTGTCACATTTATCCTTATTGATTCAGATCAAACGATTTGAATTTTCGTAAACATTAAAAAGTACTTATGTGGATCTAATAAAATAAAAATATATACAAGTTAATTCCAGTGAACTCCGATCATTTAAAGGAATTTTGATTAAAGATACATTCTCTTCGAGTGACTAACTTTAACTTTTGTTTTACCTTTATGCTCCAGTTTACATACATTTGCGTGAGTGTAAGGGCGCCTCTTTATAATCAAAGAAATAACACTTGTTTAGGTAAAGATAAATGTTTAGGTTAACCTTGTTTGAAACTTTTGAAATACTAGGTTGGTTGTATGTAATAACTCATCTCACATAAATAAGAGACGAGACTTTTGAGCCTTAAAAGCAAAGTAGTGAACTACTAGTATTCATCCAATATACTACTCGGTGGTTCAAATGGCAGTCGAGCCAAAGCCACCGCGGGTGTCACAAGCCAGATAGCTCATACATCTCCTAAGGTGTGGATCCTGGGTATGTGTAGACGAGGATGTTAAGAATTTAAGTGCGGGAGTTTGTAACAACCCGTCGTACATTAGAGAGATAAGACATTTGAGCCATTTACAAGCTTGAAGCATTAAGCTACTAGCATCCTTCACTATAATTTTTGTTAAAACCAAAAAGATATCTGAGTAGTTCATTGCCTTCGGCTTTTGAGGCGTTAAATTGTATGTATAGAATAGAGGTGGCAAAATGGGCGGGTAGGGCAGGTTCGGGCGACGGGCCAAACGGGCAGCGGGCCAAACGGGTGATTTTTAAAACATGGGTCTTCAAACTGGTGGAGCGCGGGACCAATCGGGACAAATGTCAATCGGTCTCGGGTTTATTTTGCGTTTGATTTTCACCATTACACGGGCTAATTGTCGTAAATTTGTTACGTTTTGAACGTTTCTCACACTGTTTTTTCGTTTTCTAGTTATTGTACGTTTTAAGTGTTTCGAGCGTTTCTTTCGCACACCTTTGTATCTGTTTTTCTATGTTTTCGCTCACCTTGTCGCAAGTTTTTGCTCATTTTGTACGTTTTCGTACGTTTTCTTTTAAACGTTCGTTGTCCGTTTTTGATTTTTCGCGCTCGTTTTTTCGAATCTATTTTGTACCAGTTCTTCGGACCGTTTTCGATTCGTTATTCGACAGTTTTTAGACGGTTTTGGCCGATGTTTCATTCCGTTTTCGACCGATTTCGTCCGTTTTCCACCGATTTGGACCTGTTTTTTGTGCCGATTTCGGAACGTTTTTCGACTGTTTTCGTTAGTTTTTGCATTTTTTTTTTTTTGGCCAGATTTCTCCTGGTGTCATCTTATTTTTTGACCAATTTTTGACCGTTTTCAACCGATTTTGGCCGTTTTCCATCGATTTAAACCGTTTTGACCGTTTTTGACCAATATTGATCGATTTCGACTGCTTTCGATCGTTTTCGACCCATTTCAACCGTTTTGACAGATTTCGACCGTTTTTGACCGATTTCAACCGTTTGCCGCTGATTTCAAATGTTTCGTCTGTTTTTGACCGATTTTGAACGTTTTTGACCAATTTTGACCGATTTCGACCGATTTTGACTGTTTTCGACCGATTTTGACCGTTTCAAAACGATTTTGATTATTTTCAACCGTTTTCGATGGATTTCGATCGTTTAAGATCAAAATCAGTCAAAATCGATTGAAAACAGTCAAAAACGGCCAAAAACGTTCGAAATCGATCAAAATCAGACGAAATCGGTCAAAAACAGATGAAAAAGGCCGAAATCAGTCAAAATCGATTGAAAACTCAAAATCGGCCAAAAACGGTCTAAAACAGTCAAAAGTAATCCAAAACGGTCAAAATCGGTCAAAAACAGTCAAAATCGGTCAAAAACAGTCAAAATTGGTCAAAAACGTTCGAAATTGGTCAAAATGGCCAAAAACAATCGAAAACGGCCTAAATCTGCCGAAAACGACCAAAATCGGTCGAAAACGATGAAAATCAGTCAAAAACGGTCAAAATCGTTCAAAAACGGACGAAAACGGTCGAAATCGATCGAAAACGGTCAAATCGGTGAAAATTGGTCGAAAATGGTCAAAAACGGCTGAAAACGTACGAAAATGGTCGAAATCGATCAAAAACGGACGAAATCTGCCAAAAAAGGCCGAAAACGGCCAAATCAGTCAAAAACAGTCGAAATCGGTTGAAAGCGGTAAAAATTGGTCGAAAACAGTCGAAATCGGTCAAAATCGGTCAAAAACAGTCGAAATCGATCGAAATCGTTTGAAATCGGTCGAAAACGGCCTAAATCGACCGAAAACGGCCAAAATCGGTCGAAAATGGTAGAAATCGTTCGAAAATGCTTGAAATCGGTCGAAACGGTCGAAATCGATGAAAATCGGTCGAAATCAGTCGAAATCGGTAGAAATCGCTCGATAACGGCGAAATCGGTCGAAATTGGTCGAAATCGGTCGGAAATGATCGAAAACGGTCGAAATTGTATAAAAATGTTAAAAAACTGGTATGAAAAATGCGTGTAGACGAGGATGTTAAGAATTTAAGTGCGGGAGTTTGTAACAACCCGTCGTACATTAGAGAGATAAGACATTTGAGCCATTTACAAGCTTGAAGCATTAAGCTACTAGCATCCTTCACTATAATTTTTGTTAAAACCAAAAAGATATCTGAGTAGTTCATTGCCTTCGGCTTTTGAGGCGTTAAATTGTATGTATAGAATAATAAGATAAGATTACATAAGTAGGCACAAATTTGGTTTGTAAGTTTATAGTCCATTATGGTGTTAAGTTATAAAGATATTATAATTAGATGATTAACAAAACATAATCCCAAGGTGGTTTTCAACATCTTAGATGGTATCCAAGCGAATACGATATTCGGACCTAAGGAATAGTTTCTCATAAACTTGTCTGTAGTTACGCCTTTGATTCATATCATGAGGAATAATTTCCCGGTTAAACACATTTCTTGGTGTAAAAATGCATGCTTTAACATTTTGCTGCACACGGGGACGGAATTCCCTCATCCATAACAAATAAAAGAACAATCTATATCATTGCCTAACTAAAATTACAACAGAACATTAAATGACAGAAATATTTAAAAGAATGCACCATAATACAATTGATTAATTACCATAATACATTTTCAAAAGATTATTCATTCAAAATATCTTGTAATAATAAACACAATATTTTATAGAATAAATCGAAAGTTCATATATTAAATAGAAAATAATAGTTCAGCACAAACGAGCTTCATGTATTTTCAAATGATTATCCCACATCATTCAACGGTTTTACAAACTTTTTAAGAGATTTTTTTCGAATAAGGAACATAGAAATCAAAGAAATTTTCATTTGTTAAGCAACATGTATAGGCCCAATCGAATGAGTCAAAGTACTCGTTTTAGGCACAAGCAGCAAAATTTAGTACCACATCTGCAGCAACGTCAATGGACGAAGGTTAGTTTCTATGATATGTGGTAGCCAAATTAAATAAATGCACTAGTTATACCAATTGGTAAAAACTAAAAAGGTTATTTTCGGTTTGTTTAAAGTTAAGGTAGACCCGTCACACTTATTGATACAACATGAAATTATATAGTATGAGAAATGATATATCCTTTTAGTATTTGTTCTTATTTATTATTCTACTCACAGTTTAGATGCAGAGAGATAATGAGTAGAGAAAAAACATATTATATATTTCCGTGTGTAGAGAATAAGCAGGAACAAAGAGTAGGAGGATATAATAAAGCTCATTATATATACCACATATATAGTAGTAGTACGTAGTTGTTAGATATGTAGATGATTCTGATAAATTACTTGGTCACTAACCATCATGGTGACTATCTTTTAAGAATTGGTATATGTGTGTCAGTGTGTGTTGTATCAATAAGTAGAAGATAATTTATGTTACATAAACCCTTAAGATGGTAATCATCAACTATGGTCACTATCTTCATCAAAACTCAAAAGAAGCAATGGAGTAGAATATAACAAACCTGCATTTTAGGATATTAGAGCCACCAAGAAACTCAGTACAATGCTTGCACTTTGGACACCTCGTCAGTTTCCACCCATTGTTCTTGCAAACAACATCAAAATCGACATTGTTTCCATCCCTTGTCTCTTCGCATGTATAACCATCGTGCCATGCAACCTTACACTTATAACAAAACGGTTCCAAGCAAGAAGGACACACACATCTCTTCACATCACACTACAACAAAATGAGGTGTTGGGGTCGGCCAAAAATTAGGGTCGACAATGTCGACCCTAATATGGGCATGGGACCCACTTTTTTCAACCAAGTGTGGCTAGTCAACAAATCAGTTTTGGGTCGACATTTAGGGTCGACAATGTCGACCCTAAGTTATAAAAATTAATTATATATGAAAT
>BQNB010076356.1:0-31180 GCA_026074375.1 Tanacetum coccineum
CTAATACAAAAGCATGAATAACGCTTCCAAAACATACTCTATTTGAGCGTTATCAGTTCTTCATTTTGTGTTTTGATATCAATGGCATGGTACGTGTTAGGGTTTTGTCATTGCTACCCCGAAAATAATCATGACCTATAGACAAATCTAAGTTGCCTTATGTTTTGTAACCCTAACTCGCCTTTGTCATTTCAAAAGATCTAAATCGCAATTTTAAAAACTTGTCTCGCCATGGACAACTTAAATCTATCTCGCCATTAACCAGCCCTAACTAGACATGAAACACAAGGATATGTTGCCTTTCTGCTAGGGTTCTATCATGCCATAAAACACCACGCTAAGTCACCATTGCATAAATTTTATCTCGCCATGAACACAACCTTATCTCGCCATGATTTTTCAATCTTAACTCGCCATTACATGAAGGTTAAATCTCCATGGGAGTACTGGCTTAAGTCTCCATTTAGGTCTGCTCTAAGTCGCCATTTTTAAAATGGTTAAATCGCCATGAAACTTGCATCTTAAGTCGTCATTTATGCAGCCTTAAGTCGCCATTTCCAATGCTGTAACTCGCCATGAAACTGCCATATCTCGCCATTTCAAACTGGTTCTTATCTCACCTTATTTGAAGATGGCAAGTCGCCATATATGAAGAAGAACTCAAGTCGCCATATAAAATTTTCGTATAACTGGGTTCTGACTTGACATTGCGAGCCGACTAATCCCAAGGCGATTTCCCTTTTGGATAGCCCTGAGTCGGTGCAGGTGAACTCAAAGTCGCCATATATGAAGATGTTTAACTCGCCAATATTGAAGATGACGAGTTGAACCTGGGATTTTCAACCTTTTCGACCATGTTTTGATGGAATAGAATTTGTAAACATTCACCTATGTTTTTATGGATAATGATTTGCACACTCTTATTTTTGATCCATACACTCTATTATGTGCTTTAACCAGTTGTACAATTATTAAATAATGCTTTGCCAGTTTGTACATTTGAGTGTATGGATAAAAAAATAAGAGTGTGCCAATCAACTTCCATGTTTTTATACAAGACATTTAACCCAAGATTCCATCATTTAAACGCCTCAAGAACTCATCAAAATCACAAGAACACCTTTATAAACCCTAAAACCCATCGTGACACTTTAAGCCCTAGATTTCGATCTAAACATTTTCAAACTTTGTTTAACACTTTTAAATATATGTAAACAAGATGTATAAACACGAAAGCATGAAGCTTCATAGGGAAAACGTGATAGAAAACTCTAAAAACCATGGCTATCAGGCCATTTATGAAGAAAAGCACACGTGTTTGACTTTTGAGCCCTAATCTAGTTTGAATCCCACACAAACATAACACAAACACATTTGAAGCTCTGGTATCACTTGTTAAGGGTAAGATTTCATTTCAAAACAATGGATTTGAAGATCGAGAGGCTTAAAGAGAAAGCTAGCCATATCTAGAGAGAGAGATTAGAGAGAATAGAAAAGATGTGTGTTATAGAGAATAGAAAAGATGTGTGTTATTAGAAAGAGAAACACACTTATTATATAAGCCTCACCCCTCCATGAAACTATAAAAAGGGTATATATATAGCCCTAACACTAATAAACTATCTAACATCGGCTAAACTAGTCCATACTTATAACAACCCGTAATTGTCATCAATGTAATTATCCATCTATTAAATTAGATGCACTGTAATATCCATCTATTATATATATACCACCTTTTTACAGGGAAATTTTTGTTTTATCTTATTATGCAACGTAACTTGCATCTCTAAAGTAAACGAGCTCACGCAACCTCTACCAGTGCCATCTATATCTATGTTTATATCATGTAAACATCCTAATATGTCAAGTCTATATCTTAGTATCATTTTACCAAATACATTATCCATTTAACGTACCATTTACAACGTTATATCAAAACATACTTTATCTGTTAAATAACCCTATCTTGAGCATCTTCACCACTTTGATGTATCGAGAACGATCTTCTAACTTTGACTTTTAAGTACACAACAGACGTTGTAGAAAACCTACACCAAATAAGAATGCTTCTTTGATAATGGACATTTGATCTTGATGATTATCCCGATCGGAGGAAACATGCAAGAACTCAAAAAAAATCTTCTCATGACTTGCAGACACTCCAACAAAGAAGTAGGAACCATAAGATACTCGCACGAGATATTCCAAACAATAATTTATAATGTCTATAGACCTTCTTTCTTTATTGACCCAAATAACCATATTAAGTACTGTTTCTTCAATCAAATAGGTTTTGAGTTGAAAACGATAACCCCAAAGCAACAAGTTGAAGCACTGACCATCTCTGCGGACCAACCTCCTGCATAAAACCTTAATCTTGATCACGTGAACTTGTTGTGCGTCCCGATGTACACGCTTCTTCCCTCATGAAGGTTACGAACTCTCGAGATCATCATTGAACGTATTGAGTTTTGTCAAAAACAAGTTAAACCAATTCTTAATGAATTACAGGTTTACCTTGATGCTTTTCAGGATCTATTTCACAGAGATATAAAATAAATGAAAGATGCGTTTGAGCAAAATGATGTCTATCTTGATGAAATTGTGAATCAAAATGATTTGTTGAATGATCAACTCTTGGATAGCATCCTTAACTGCAGTATATCAGAATCTTGTAATAAACTTCTTGTATGGAAAATAAGGATTAAGGATTTCACATGATGAAATGTATGTAATTTTCAAAGAGTCAAACGATAGTTTCATTTGAAAGTCACTAAGGGATTTGTTTCAAACGAATGTTTGAATTGGAAAAAGATTTGTCAAATTTGAGGCAAGAAGTATTGCTTTGAATCGCACTTCAACACAGTATCGAGAAAATATATCTTTGAAAACATTGCAAAAAAGAAAATGAGAATTTTATGGCATCGTTATAAATCGAAAATGGTCATTTGAAAACTGACTTATAAGATTTGTTTGAGTCGGTTCAAAGTCAAAAGTTGAGACACTCATCAATGTGATGAAGCCAAAGTTAAGGACGATTTTGATGACGAATGAAACGAGAAACATTGAGTTGGGAATATGTTTCTGCAGGACGTCATTAATTAAAGAGATTATTGAACATTTGAAGTTGACTTACAAAAATTGTTTGATTCAATCAAAATGTCTCGGGTTCCAAACAAAAACTTCAATTTAACAACAAGAGAGGGCAGAAATTCTAAGTCTCAATTGTTTTGAATTTGCTTGAACTAAGTTCCAAACATTCTCGAAAAAAATTGAATTTTTCAAAAAAGATGCAGTTGGATATTTCCGATGTCTTAACATGGTATCGGGGGGAGGGAATGTTTGTGTTTTTTATGTGATAATTGCAAATGTGAGTTTTAAACAATGTTTGTCGAGCTTGAAAAGGTTTTATCAACAAACAAAATATTTTTAATGACGTCAAGCTTGATTTGAATTGTGAAACAGAACAAGCTAAATTTGAGGCGTATTTTGAAAAACCTTGAAATATCGAATGTTGTTCTTGAACGACAATTGGCTGTAAGGTTGATGATTTAATGCTGAAAAGGATTCAATTTTTGAAAGAAATTTATCATTGAGAACCTCAATGGAAAATCTGAAAGGAAGTTTGTGCAAACTAAGTTTGATAAAACATTCACTTCTGGGAAAACCAACAGCTGATAAAAAATTGCTGATAAACTCTCAAATTTCAAAATCATGGTGTACTCCCATAGTTTGATGTGCAAAAGTTTCTGTCAAAAACCACTACTACACAGTCTTTGCCTAAAAATGAAAAAGATCAGCTTTTAAAACGAATTGGCCATTATTTGGAATCAAAATTGGCATCTCAAGATATTCGTTCTTGTCAAAAAGAATATCATGAGTGTGGACTCTATTAATGCTTTAAAAGTGAAGTTTGATTATCTTAATCGGCAAAATGGAACATCAATGTTTCAAAATCTTCAAAACCTAAAGAAAGTGTTTCGGAAAAGGTTCACACGGGTGAATCTTCAAAACCGTTTTCACGAAGGGTTTCTCAGTTTACAACCTATTCTTTACAAAAAGATAGGAAGTTTTCTAAGAAATCTCTAAGTTTTGAAACATTTTCTCCTCATAAGGGTTTTAAGACAAGAGCTTCAAATGAAAATAATCAATCTTTTGAAACATCACACTCGTGTTTTACACCGGTAAAACAAGTGTAGTGTTGGAGCCCCATATTAAGGAATTCAAAGTTTTGAAGCATCTTACTTTCAAAAGAGTTTTAAGACAAGTACTTTTAAAGGAAAGAATCAAGTTTTTGTTACTCCACACTCTCGTTTTACACCGGTAAAACAAGTGTGGAGACCAAAGCAAAGTTATTCGAAATCTTTCAAATATTCCAAATCAGAAATGCTTTCGATGCAAAACAAGAAGACTTTGCTTTCAACCATAACAAGAAAGGAAGAGTTTCAACGGATGAACAAATTTTCAGGATTGTTCATAAATGAATGTAAAAATGGAAATCTTTCTTCCTCAACATGATTTAATAATCCATTTGAGACCCACGATTTTCAAAAATCAATGGAATATCAAGAGGAATTTTAAATCTCCGTTGATTCCACGAGAGCTGTTTTCAAATGAAACACCGGTTTCAAGCCCTCGTTGGAACTCAACATCTTTACATCGACTTGACACAACTTTCAATTGGTTTTCAAAATTTGGTAAACCCGTTAGCACCGTGCTTAAATGGGTTCCAAAAGTTGTTGTCTAAATTCGATGTCAATGGTTTGTAATCAAATGTCAGATTGCAACCCGGTCTTCAAATAAAAGGGAAGTGTACGTTTCAGTGCGCTTTACCTTAAAAAGAAGAGAAATCTTCTTGTTTTGAGCAAAATTTATTCATTTTTTTAAAAAAAATCAAAAATGTTTCAAAAGTTTGCTCACCAAAATGGTTTGTAATCATATATCAGATTGCAACCCGTGCTTTAAATAAAAGGAAAATGTACGTTTCAGTGCATTTATCCTTAACAACGAAAAGAGAAATCTTTTCGGTCTTGAGCTATTCAAATAAAACATTCAAAGTTTTGTAGCTCAAGTCAATGGTTTGTTATTAAATTTCAGATAACAACCCGGTTTTCAAATAAAAGAAAAGTGTACGTTTCAGTGCGCTTAAAAACCCCCCCCAAATATCATTTTAAAAGATAGAGAAATACTTCTTTGTTCCCAAGCAATTTTTTTCATACATCTTTTCAAAAAAGTGTTGATCGGGACTACGACTTCTAAGTAAATGTAGCTTAGGACTCATCTTCAAATAAAGGAAAGATGTCATTTTGTACAAATTATCCTCACAACGGGAAGTTATACAACTTCTTGGCTATTCATTTAAGGATTTTAAAATCTTGAGATCAAGGCAAAATGGTATACAAGGAAAATGTTTTGTAACAAACTGATAAAATCGATTTAAAAAGAAGTTGTGTCAACGTATGTTTATATCGATAAGCGTGCAAATGGTGAAGATTGTGTCCGGTTAAGACCGTTTCCTGAAATTAACAGGATGAGGAGTGAGCAATCTACTGACCATACGTTTTAGATATTTATATACTTTGACGCACCTATTTTTCAAATTTGTTTAGAATATTCAAAAAGGTTCCAAATCATAATCATGCTATATCCGTTTTCTCCCATGTGTTTTTAAATTCTCATATAGCTATTTTAATCCATTGATATCAAAAATATCATTTGGTATGCTATTTTTGAGGGGGAGAAAATTGGATTAAAATGTGATCAAGAAAGATAAATGTGTGGAATATCAAAGTGATCTAAAAGACTCAAAGTGCAATCAACTCTTTCCTCCATGTGCAAAATAATTTTGAATATCAATGCACATGTGTAGGGGGAGTATTTCTCAAAAAGTGAAACTTTCAAAGTGTTAAATGTTTTGATTTATATCAAACACTTTGATTGATTTTCAAATGGTTTTATGGTTTCGATCTTAAATACCCATCAACCAACTACCTCACAATGATCAAAGAAGATATAAGGTGGTAAGGTTAGGTATTATCCCATGATCCAACCAGAACCGGAGGGATCTACCCAGGGACATTCCATAGATAGAATATAGGTCCTTAGGTATGATGGAGTAGAATGTGAATGGGAATAATGTTAACTAAGGCATGAGTTATCATCGGAACAATCACAACAAGATGATAATGAGGACGCGTTAGTTTAACATTGAAGGGGTTGAAGAATGAAAAAGAAATATATGGATAAAGGGTGAAAAGAAAGAAGCCCTCCACAAACTTTAGGCAGAAACCGGGTCAATACATAATCTATCGAATATCACAAAGATGATATTTGGTATTGAAGAAAGACATCATGGACCCAGTGATGCAATGCACAACCCTTCCCAGCCACTCAAGATTCTCTCAAAAGAATTCTTGTTTCATTGTCACGGAGATTAAACGCATAATCTATTGACATCTCACTCCGAGATTGTTGATATTGAAAAGGTGGCAGTCTGCTCCTGACTCCGATCACTAAAACCAAAAAGCCTAATCAGGCTAGAGCCAATGAGTTCAATTCATAAATCTCTCACAGGGACATAAAGCTACTTGTATTAACTTCAAAGATACCAAAAGTCATGAGTTGCTTATATGTCTATGTGATTATTGCATGTATTAGTGACATTTCCGGTACATTCAAGGTGATACTTAAATTTAAGTATTTCCAATGATTGAATGGAAATCCTACCAGTGTTAACATCAAGCAAACGCTGAACGTTAGGTCACCTAATTTGAAAATAATGGTTAATGAGCAATTAGTGTTAACTAGTAATCTAAGTGATCTAGTGTTTATGGTGTTTTTTTCTGAATTTGTTTTCGAAAAACACAAACAAACATTTCCTTGTTATTCATTACAAAATGAAGTGTTGGATTACCAAGGTTACTTATGATTGTTACATTATTGATTAAGGGGAGTTTGTTGGAATTGTAAGTTTGTAGTTGACTCTCATCGTAGATCCGAACTTCCACACCATGACTACACTAATCGAATATTAAGGTCTGTGCAACAAGATATGATTATGTTTGATGGTCATCAAAATATGCAATCAGGGGGGAAGAGAAGTGTTCTAGCTGAATATTTCGATGAGGCAACAATAGGGGAAGAAATGTGACAGTATGTGCATACGAATAGTTGTTTATTTGGGGGGAAGCATTTGGGGGGAAGAACATCAACAACATCTCTACCTTTTAGAAGCAAGAATACCGTCATATTCATTCCTTCATATCTCATACATAAAGTTCAAAGATACACTTCCGCAACTCTGATAAATCAAAGAACTTCCTCAAATCATCAAGTTGTTGATCAAGATAAAAGTTCTATATGAGGAAGATTGTAAGCTGTCAAGAAAGTATGAGTATATTGGTCAAAAGCTGGTAATAATACAAATCAAGATGGATCACGGGGTAAACAATGATGATATGAAAAGATCTCAAAGGCAAAGACGAAAGAAAATGAAAAGATCAAGATCAAGATCACAAGAGCATGATTGGAACAAGACCACTATTACACAACAAGACTCAAGACAAACAAGTATTAAAGTTCAAAGTTCAAAGTCACAGATGAGATCTCACTGATATCCTTAGGGGTGATTGTTACGAATAAGGAAAATAATGATCATTAATGCAATCAAAAGAGAGATCTCAATGATCCGTTCCATAGGGGAAGATTGATAAAAGTGACGATTTATGAGACTAAAAGTTTGTATAAATAGAAAAATAATATTATGTAATAGGTTTGTAGATGGCTCTGTGATGATATAAAGTCACGAGATCCAACAAATAGGCTAAAAGCTAAGAAACAAGAGCTCCATGCTCTTATTGTAAAATGGGTATAAATACCCCTCCACCACCTCATTTGTGAGGAGTGTCTTCTAGTGTCTCTAGGTGTTTCTTAATCTCATTCTAATATTTTCTCTAATCCTCCTCCTCCCTCTTTCTCTCTACTTTCTCTCTCTAAACTAAAAACACTTATTGCTTATTGACCTGAATTCAGTCCTCACAATCTTGTGTGAAGTCATCTAACATTCTATAGCTCAAAAAATATCCTGGCGAAGAATTGTCTGTTGATGACATCATCTATTCTTTAGTACCCTCGACTAAAGCTTTACCAACTCTTACTTTATGTCTCGCTATCTGTAGTGAACCACTGATGGGATCTGATGATCTGAAACTGTAAGTAAAACCCCCCGCTTTGGGAACTTAAGCTTTCACTATTGTGATTGAAGAACACTATTCACATCTGCATCTTGCGTGTGACACTGAGAGACTACAACGTAACTCCTTTAAGTAATAGCTATACCAACTTCTGGACACCGTAAACTCATTACATCAGGTGATAACTAGATAGAATCAAGTTTAACTTCAAATGTTTATAGTTAAGCTAGTATTAATCGATATAGGGTTTGAAGAATAATGAGTCAGAAAGTAAAAGAAGGCTCGATATGTATAAGGTACAGCCCTTCATGAAATTACTTTCATCTCAAATAAGTAATACTAAATCAACCTTGTAGTCACTTTCACATTCTTATACCAAATACTAGCCTTGACGTTTGAGTGAATCTTACTAAGGATCGTTTTAAGTGATATGTATTGTGTTGGTTTTAGGTTTAATGTATGATGTGTTCTTCATTATGTGTTTAGATATCAATGGCATGGTACGTGTTAGGGTTTTGTCATTGCTACCCCGAAAATAATCACGACACATAGACAAATCTAAGTTGCCTTATATTTTGTAACCCTAACTCGCATTTGTCAGATCAAGAGATCAAAGTCGCCATTTTAAAAACTTGTCTCGCCATAGACAACTTGAATCTATCTCGCCATTAACCAGCCCTAACTAGACATGAAACACAGGACTATGTCGCCTTTCTGCTAGGTATCTATCATGCTATAAAACACCATGCTGAGTCACCATTGCAGAAATTTTTATCTCACCATGAACACGGCTTATCTCACCATGATTTTTCAATCTTAACTCGCCATTACATGAAGGTTAAATCTCCGTGGGAGTACTGTCTTTAGTCTCCATTCAAGTCTGCTCTAAGTCACCATTTTTAAAATGGTTAAATCGCCATGAAACTTGCATCTTAAGTAGTCATTTAAGCAATCTTAAGTCGCCATTTCCAATGTTGTTACTCGCCATGAAACTGCCCTAACTCGCCATTTCAAACTGGTTCTTATCTAGCCTTATATGAAGATGGCAAGTCGCAATATATGAAGATAGGGGTGAGCAAAAGAAACCGAAAATCGTTTTAAGTGATATGTATTGTGTTTGTTGTTGTTTGATTTTGGTTTAAGGTGTGATGTGTTCTTCATTTTGTATTTTGATATTAATGGCATGGTACGTGTTAGGGTTTTGTCATTGCTACCCCGAAAATAATCACGACATATAGACAAGTCTAAGTTGCCTTATGTTTTGTAACCCTAACTCGCATTTGTCATATCAAGAGATCAAAGTCGCCATTTTAAAAACTTGTCTCGCCATGGACAACTTGAATCTATCTCACCATTAACCAGACCTAACTAGACATGAAACACAGGACTATGTCGCCTTTCTGCTAGGGTTCTATCATGCCATAAAACACCACGATAAGTCACCATTGCAGAAATTTTATCTCGCCATGAACACAACTTATCTCGCCATGATTTTTCAATCTTAACTGGCCATTACATGAAGGTTAAATCTCCATGGGAATACTGTCTTAAGTCTCCATTCAGGTATGCTCTAAGTCGCCATTTTTAAAATGGTTAAATCGCCATGAAACTTGCATCTTAAGTCGTCATTTAAGCAACCTTAAGTCGCCATTTCCAATGCTGTAACTCGCCATGAAACTGCCCTAACTCGCCATTTCAAACTGGTTCTTATCTAGCCTTATATGAAGATGGCAAGTCGCCATATATGAAGATGAACTCAAGTCGCCATATATGAAGATGTTTAACTCGCCAATATTAAAGATGACGAGTTGAACCCATGATTTTCAACCTTTTTGACAATGTTTTGATGGAATAGAATTTGTAAACATTCACCCATGTTTATACAATACATTTAACCGAAGATTCCATCATTTAAACGCTTCAAGAACTCATCAAAATCACAAGAACACCTTTATAAACCCTAAAACCCATCATGACACTTTAAGCCTAAGATTTCATTCTAAACAGTTTCAAACTTTGTTTTAACACTTGAAATACATGTAAACAAGATGTATAAACATGAAAGCATGAAGCTTTATAGGAAAAACCTGATAAAAAACTCGCAAAACCATGGCTATCTCGCCATTTATAAAGAAAAGCATACGTGTTTGACTTTTGAGCCCTAATCTAGTTCGAATCCTACACAAACACAACGCAAACACCTTTGAAGATCTGGTACAATTTGTTAAGGGTAAGATTTCACTTCAAACCAACGGATCCGGTCGTTTGGGAGGCTTAAATAGAAAGCTAGCCATATCCAGAGAGCGAGTATAGAGAATAGAAAAGATGTGTGTTATTAGAAAGAGAAACACACTTATTACACAAGCCTCACCCGTCCATGGAAGTATAGAGGAGGTATATATAGCCCTAACACTAGTAAACTATCTAACATTGGCTAAACTAGTCCTTGCGTGTTCGGCTTTTAGATTACTAATGTAATTCCGTAAATGCCATCACATTTTAGACCTAACATATATGATCCTCCGGATATCCTTGGGAAACATGCTACAACAAACACATGAGTCTAGTATAACATGGCTAAGACCACAACATACTAGACTGGGGGACATGTTGACGTATATACTCATTCGGAGTCATCCGAAGGATACATGTTTGGCAAGTCGAGATACGTGTAGAAAATTTTAAATAACTTCAGTGGATAATGGCAAGTCGCTATATGTGCCATTTGGAGCACACATGAAGGTATCTTTGAAGGATTGCTTGTCGAGTGACTGGGATGTGGAAAGAATGAGTAAGGTTAAGTATGTGAATGTTGTAGGTAGTTTGATGTACTTAATGGTTTGCACTAGATAGGATATTGTGTATGATGTTAGCATTGTTGCTGATGTAGATCTAGTGTATAGTAGAGATCAAGAGAAGCACATGGATGTTGACTGTTTCGTGGATGCAAATTATGCTAAAGAACTTGAAACGGTGGGTCGATAACCGGGTACGTATTTATGGTACATGATTGTGTTGTGAGTTGAAAAGGCAACATGTTGTTGCATTATCTATTACAAATGTGGAGTAATGGTGCTTACGGAAGCTGTTAACCTTCCAAAGTTTGAATCGTATGCTCTCTTTGTCCATCCGTTTGAGGATGATAAGCTGTACTCATATCCAATCGTCTCCCTAAAGCCTTTTGCAATGTTTGCCAGAATCATGATGTAAATCGTCCATCTCGATCCCGATTTATGATCGACACAGGAACTCTGTGTCGAGCGACTATCTCATCGATGTATAACCTTGCCAGTCTCTCAGTACTATAATCCTCTTGTATTGCCAGAAAATGAGCTGACTTGGTTAGCTTGTCGACTATTACCCAAATCGTATCATGCCCACTCTTCGTCTTAGGTAACTTGGTGATAAAGTCCATACTGATCTTATCCCACTTCCATTCAGGTATCTCAGGTTGTTGCAATAAACCCGAAGGCCTTTGATGTAGTGCCTTCACCTTAGAACAAGTTAAACATTTGCTAACATAAATAGCAATGTCCCTCTTCATTCTCGGCCACCAGTACATATCTCAAAGATCATGGTACATCTTATTCGCTCCAAGATGTACAGAGTACCTAGTCTTATGAGCTTCTTTGTTCTTAATTACGTTCGCAACACCTCTACTACACGGAACCCATATACGGTCTAAAAAGTATAAACTCTTGTCTTCTCTCCTTTCCATCTGTTGATCTAAGCCATGTAGCCTTTTTGCGAGTACGTTCTCTTGCTTGAACGCCTCGCCCTGGGCTGCTGGTATCATCCCTCTTATTCCAGACTAAATAGTCATAGCCATTGCTCGTACACGTCTAGGTTTCACTCATTCCTTCCTACTTAGTGCAACTGCCACCACATTCGCCTTACCCAGGTGGTAGCGAATCTCACACTCATAGTCACTAAATAATCTGATCCACCTCCTTTGATGCATATTCAACTTCTTCTGATCGAATATGTGTTAGAGGCTCTTATGATCCGTATAGATAACACTCTTCGTACCATACAAATAATGCCTCTAAGTCATAAAGGCAAACACAACAACTCCCAACTCTAGGTTGTGCATTGTATAATTCTTCTTATGGATCTTTAGCTGTCTCGATGTATAGGCAATTACCTTGCCTCTTTGCATGAGTACATAGCTTAATCCCTGATTTGATGCATCACGGTATACTACAAAATCTTCTACGCCATCAGGCAATGACAGTATTGGAGCATTACACAAATTATCTTTTAAAGTCTGAAATGCCTCTTCCTGTTCCACGCCCCACTCATACTTTTTGTTTTTCTGAGTCAGCGAAGTAAGAGGTTTAGCAATCTTAGAGAAATTTTCAATAAAATGTCGGTAGTAACCTCCTAACCCCAAAAATGATCGAATTTCAGATGGTGTTGTAGGAGCTTTCCAATTCTTTACTGCCTTAATCTTACTTGGATCCACGTGAATACCATTTTGGTTGACCACATGACCAAGAAATTACACTTTTTGCAACCAAAACTCTCACTTGGAGAATTTAGCATACAACTCTTCCTTCTTCAGCAATTCCAACACCAGCCCAAATGAACCTCATGTTCATCCTTAGACTTTGAGTAGACCAGAATATCATCAATGAAAATGATGACAAACTTATCTAGGTAAGGTTTGCATACCCGATTCATCAAATACATAAAGACTGCGAGAGCATTGGTTAATCCAAAAGGCATAACCATAAACTCAAAATGTCCGTATCTCGTTTGAAATGCGATCTTTGGAATATCATCCTCATGCACTCGGAGATGATGATAACCTGACCGAAGGTCTATCTTTGAGAAGTAGCGCGCTCTTTGCAGTTGATCAAATAGGTCATCAATTCTCGAGAGAGGATAGCGATTCTTAATAGTTAACTTGTTCAACTCCCTATAATCAATACACATGCATAGTGCACCATCCTTCTTCTTAACAAACAACACATGTGCTTCCCACGAAGAATGACTTGGTCATATGAAACCCTTGTCTTGCAACTCTTGAAGCTGCGCAGGCAATTCTTGCATCCCTGTGGGCACTAGACGATATGGTGACTTTGCAACCGGCGTCGCTCCCGGAACTAAGTCTATGCGAAACTCAACTTGTCATTGCGACGGCAATCCCAACAAGTCCTCCGGAAACACCTCAAAAAAATCTCGTACTACAGAAATATCACTCAATTTCGGTTCGTCTACCTTTATGTTACTTAAGGCTTTGGCGATTCCTGGAGTACGTTCTCCTTGGACATGAAGTATCTCGCCATTTTCCAACGGTATCCTAACCACCTTCTCGTGGCAAACTATCTCAGCCTTATGCTCAGATAGCCAATCCATCCCCATAAGCACATCAAAACTCCGATGACCTAAGGGTATCAAATCTATTGTGAACAGGGAATTTCCTAGCTCTAGTTTTCAATTACGAATAATCCTATCAACTTCTACTTTCTTGCCATCTGCTACTTCTATCACATATCTAGGGTTTACAAAACTAGGTTTCACATTTAGCAAAGGCGCAAAATCAGAAGATATGAAACTAAAATTAGCTCTAGAATCAAAAAGTATAGTAGCATAGTGATCATTCAAAGAAAAAGTACCCGTCATGACGTTAGGATCTTGGAGAGCGCCAACTGCATTCACATTGAAAGTCCTCCCTTTAACTTGATTCTCGTTATTCCTTGTGTTCCGATTTCCTTCAATAATCAAATGGTTTCCCACTTGATCAGGTGCTAGATTCAATTTAGGATAAGTATTTTGATAATGCTCACGGCTTCCACACTCATAACATGTTCCTGGTTCATATCCACCCCTAACAGCATTAATCGGCGCCACGTGCTTAATTGGCATACAAAAATTTCTTGCATAGTGACCCAGTTTCTGACAATTGATAGCACCACTATACTAAGGTCTACCCGTCGGAGGTTGATAGGATAAACACTTTAGCACTACTTTGGATCGAGGCCTGTTACTCATTCCTATAAGTAGTTACTGCCACAAATCCTTTGCTTGCTTTCGCCCTCTTATCATTATTTCTTCCACTTCCTTGCTTGTTTATCTCTCCCACTCCCTTTCTTTTCTCATTACCCTTTGTTAATGTACCACAGCTGACTGCCTCATCAGTAAGTATCCCAAATCTAAGAATTGCACTCTGGATTGTGGTTGGTTGGGTAGCTCGGAGCATTCCCCGTATCCCAGGAGCTAACCCAACTATGTACCTCTTGATGCATGACGACTCAGGAGTAACTAGATGCAGAACCAACTTAGCTAATTCATGAAACTGACCCGTATAGCCGGCATGATTAGCTCCCATCATCTTATGATTCCAAAACTAAGATTCCAACTTCCCCATTTCATTGCTAGGACAGAACTCCTCTACAAGCAATGCCTTAAAATTAGTCAATGACATACCTATTGCAGCTGCGCGACCTCTTGCTTGAACTTGAGTATTCCACCAAGTTAAAGCCTTGTTTACAAACGAGCTAGTAATATACTTCACTTTTTGGTTCTCAGCACACCCACTATTGTCAATTACATTCTCCATTTATCAGTCCCATCAGGTTAAGTGGTATAGCAACTCTTTCCATCATATTCTTTGGGTTGCATGCCAATAAAACCCTTTATAGGTACAGCCATAGTTCCCACCATTTCCCCATTTACACCATTAGCATTGTCACAGTGTTAGTCACTGGGTGACAATCTGAGGAGAAGGTTTGCATTGTATGTATGATGATAGCAATAATGTCGGGGTCTCTCTCGTTGCTAGGTCTGCTTCGAACAGGTGGAGCCATTCTATATAGATAAAATTTTATTACCATTAGAAGATTATATAAAAGATCATGATCTTATCAACTCCTTTGAATAATCATATACATACATACACACGCATCAATGAATCATGTAATCATACTTGCATTTGTCCACCTGTGTTGTGGCGCATGTATAATTATGTTGGCCACCATTATTATAGATGCCCCCTTTCACAGTTGTACTCCCTCCTATGACAACACTTCATGAAATAAACACACCACATAACACTTAATTTAAAATGAAAACAACAAATCATACAGAGGAATAACCCTAATAATCACTTTTATTATATTAAAATACTCAAAAATCAGAGTTGAAAATAGCTTCCTAACATGGCTCCAAATTGTCGAAAAGGAAAAAGGAAAACAAACTAAAACATATCAATCACATAGAACAATACAGACATTTGCGAGACGTGCGGTCAGGATCAGCTTTAGCTATCTTCTTTGACTTCTTACGCTTAGGCTTACTTCTTGCGGTGGACTCAAGAGACGATTCTACCTCCTTTTTAGATGCTTCCATAACTAGAGGTTATCCTCATCTCAATCAACCAACTATTATGTTGCCTTCATGTTTTTTTTTCTGGGCAGAATCGAGAGGAGCCAAATTCAATTTATTTAGAGTTCTGGATAATCTACAAATCATACTTATTTCAAAGCTCTAGGTTGTTCATGTTGGTTCTTCTTCTTTCTAGACGATTGGTCTCCTAGAAAATTGGTCTGGAGATTTTCTCCATCTTTGAAATCTTCGTCATCTCTCTCTTCTCTCTCTATGATCCATATTCCCTCTATTGTTTTCTTAGTCAACTTTGATTCATTTCGGGTAATGGATATAAACCTTTTGGTATTCGGACTCTAAAATTCGTGTGCTTCATCCTAAGCTTCGTCAATGGATCAGTATAACGCTTGAGTCTAGTTGCGAAGGCGATTCCCCAATGAAACTTAGCACGAGACGCACGAGCCGAAGGAGACATAACTAAAATAACACAAAGAAGGGTATATACTATTAGATCCCCATAATGAAAAGTATATGTATCTATATATATATATATATATATATATATATATATATATATATATATATATATATATATATATATATATATATATATAGTAGTAAGAAAATTATGAAAAATTAAAATTTTATGTAGCGAGAAAGTTAGAGATTACAGTACATATACACTTAAACCCTAAAATGCAACTATATGAGGGACTGCTAGGTTATAGTCTAGGGCAAACCACTAACTTCTCTATAACCAAAGGCTCTGATACCAATTTGTCACACCCCGCCAGAGGCGGAGGGAAGGGAAAACACGAGGCGTATACTCGTGACTTCATGGATATCATCACAACACAATGGTGTCAACAATAGACAATCACTACATGCATAACTAAATATAAAAGGCACGATGTGTCATGACAATACGAAAAATAAAGGAACGACATCTTGCATTAATGAAAAGGGTACTCGACCAATACAAAAGACATAACGTCCTCACAAACTAATAAAATCGAATAGCATTCAGGAATCTGCAAACAAATCACAAATGAAATCAATATGAGAACTTCCATTGCCATCCTTTTGGTCCCTCTAGCCTTTTATTATCTTCAACACCTTTATAACGCTCACTTTGAAAATGATGCTTAAAAATCAACACATTGGTTTGTGTGAGTGTCATAGGTTTTATGACACCTATACAAGATTTAAATCAATTACTGTGATTATAAAAAAAACAAAACATGGCAGGACAATTAGATAAAAGACAAAGATGAAATGAAAGGTAAGGTCTACCTAAACCGGCTCAGTACTATGACCCCAACTCTGTGGAAATCTATCCTTTTCCACTATGTTTAAGGAGGATCGCTAACCCAACTCTTTGAATCTCTGACTAAGCCTGTTCCTCGAGTACCGCTTGCTAACATGCATTTAACTAACAATAACAAATGGGACGAAACGTGTCCCCTGATCTAAACCACAGAATTTGTCATACAGTCATGGAGAGGAATGATATCCCCGATCCTAGACTATTGGTATCGTATCTACACAATATCATACCCACACAATGTAGGGCAAAACCTTTTTTTCCATTTTTTTTTACCCCCACAAGTAGGCGAAAACGTATAACTGACATCAGACGACATGCCAAAACTATAACATATAATAGCTACATAAATGTCCATGCGTAAATTAAACCACATAATTATAGCAATTAAAACATTTTCAATACATATTTTGCATCATTTCCATCCCAAGAAAACTTAGTAAAATGGGACTATGAAACTTACCTGATTGCTCAGCTTACTTGACGGATCTTTGCACATATCTAAGTCATAACAAACACAGTTTACACTCGGGTTAGGCTAAATGCCTAAGTCAATGTAACAATCACATGATGTACTTCTAAACTTTACACTAAGTTTATAATCCTTTATATACATCTCCCAAATCATTATCACAACCTATATGCCCTTACTCATTAACTTCCACTTTTATAGTTTTTGGCTGAATTTTGTAGTCACTTTATGAACACAAATAAAATACCAAAACACCTAATTGATAGTTCTCCTTACATTCTCTAGCTCCCTAATGAGTTGTGAGCTACTGTGATTTAAAAAAATAACACTAAGTGAAACTATTTTATAAAAATTCATCTTTAAAAAGTACTCAGATTCGGATTTTGAACGCCACCAGGGGGGAAAAAAAATTAATAGGGGTTTTGACGTCCTTAAAAATACTTAAAAAAATGTTTTTGCATTAGCGTCTCGATACTAGAGTTAATAGACACCTAAAATATGACCCAAGATTTTTGGCTAACCCTAATTCGAATTTTAAGTAAGGTTTTACTCCCCGAAATCAGACCCAAATCTGACCCGAATTTACTATTTTAACAACTTTCCTTGCGAAAATTATTTGACTAACTTCCCCACCTCAAAACTTTTCGGGGCCGGACTATTTGAAAACTAGACTCTCTGAACTTATCAATAGACATAAGATTAATCAAAAAATCTCGTTACTAATCATGAGATAACACTCGAACAAGATGACTCCAAATTCTGCTCAACCCTAAATTCAATTCTATCGCGTTCTAACTCTAACCGAATACATCAAAACGCATCTAATCTATCCCCAATCAATCCTAATTACTCCCCAATATACCTTAATTACATATTTTATAAAAACCCTAATTCCATCATTAAATTGTTACATAAGTTTTTAAAGAAGATTGAATAAAAAGGGATTAAGAAAACACACCTAAAACCTTTGATTTGTTAACACAAACCACCACTTGGATCATAAATAAAAAAAACTTTTCTTTTCTTTTCTTTGATGTTCGACTAGCCAAAAACAAAAAAGGGGGAGAAGAGGGGTTTGGTTTATATAGGAAAACCCTAATACTCTAATCCTTATCAAAAACAAATTTGTATTTCATTCAAACTCTTTTTTTCCTTTTCTTTCTCCACCGATCGGCTAAAGACCCTTTTATTTATTTTATTTTTTTAATTATTATTATTTACAAAAAAACCCTTAATTTTTGATATTTTATAAATCCTTTTTATTTACTTTAAAACCCTTTAATGTTAAACTAGCTTAATTAATTATGAATCAAATTCATTTCTATATATATTTTTCCTAACTTATTACTACTAAAATCTATCTAACTAAATTTCTAAACTTAATTTTCTATTCTTGTGAATTCTTATTATTTAAATACATAAATACATAATACGTACACATAAAATACATATACACATAAAATTATACCATCATTTCCATTGTCACACAAAACTGTGTGAACAAATTGAGAATTACCCAATTAACCTTTAAAATGCATCAAAATGAAGCGATTCACGCTCAAGATTGATAACCAACTCATTTAGATCACAATAAAACATAATATCAGTTTCACACAATGATGAACTCAATTCAATATTTCGGTTTGACTAACCTACTCATAAGCACAGTTGTCTCTCTTTAAAACTTGAAAATGGGTTGTTGAAAATTGGTGTTCTTGAGGATTCGAGTAAGTATGTAGTGGAGAGAGGAATTTTTTTAAGTGTTTGTGTGTGTGAGTTATGAAAAAAGTCGAGGCTAGGGGGTGTTTGGGTTAAAGACTCTTGAGAGTTTGATACAAATGCCCCCTGAACTACTAGACCTTATGCATTTTTCTTGACTAAGTTTACCTAGGCATAATGTAGTTTAACAATTAGCACATTTGGTCCCTAAGGTTTTAACTGCCACACTTAGCAACTTATTTTTGCAATTAAATCCCTAAGAACATAAACACATAACAGTTAAGGCACAAATTAGTTAAACTTAATTAACTCACCTTTAATTACTAACCCGTTATTGTTTAAAACTGTTTCCTTTTATCACCAACTGATTTTATGAAGAAGATATTTGACATTTTTTACCCCTCAAACAAATGACCCATTTTGTATTTAAAGAGTTGTAGTCGTTGTTTGAGTGGTCAAATGTCTTTGAAAATGATTTTCTGATAAATTTCTGACATTAATGTTTTGTTTATGAAAACAACACCTTAGGAAATTAGATTTCTCTTATTTTATCACATAAGCGCACTGACACGTACACCTATGGAATAAAGAAAGCGCGGGTTGTGATGCAAAGTAATCACAAGCCTTTTGAATGACTTGATGTAATTACTTTCTATGAGAAAATTAAATTTCCATTAGGAGTCAGTTTTCTTTTTGAAATACTTGCCTTTAAGATGATGACCGGGTTGCTATCAGAAATAATAGCAAGCCATATTTGGCATGTTTTAATCTTTTGAACTTCTGCTCGAACTTCATTGATAGCCTCGTATCATTATTAAATGACATTTCTAAGGCCGTAAATGTTATCAATTTTCAGTAAGACATGCTAGGATACTTTAGTTTTTTACTTTTCTGATTTTTTAATTTTTAATTTTCTTTTTGAAAAATTTATATAAAAGAAAAGTTTTTTTGTGTTTTTATGTTTTCTTATGTACATATGATACAGGATATATCGCGAGTAACCACCTTTACTTGTCCACTTCCTCTGTTAGATGTTTTAGTGTTTTCGGAGACATGCTTCTCATGCACGTGCTTCTGATTCAAAGAAATTGAATATTTCTCTTGGCAAGGGTTTGGTAAAGATGTTAACCAGTTGATATTTGAAGAATACAAGTAATCTTTGATATGAGATGGGAAGGAACTTAGTGAGAGAGAGTGGAAGGAAAGATGTATTCTAGATGAGGAGAAGTAAGAAACATGTAATTCATAAGTGAAATGAGAATACAAAACCAACCAACACCCTCTCCAAGGCATGGAGAGGGTATTTATACATACAAAGTTACCGGCCATGGGCCTTGGGAGGCTTTCCATGGGCCTTCAGGCCATATTAGCTTATCATACTAGACATTGACTAACTACGGGCTTTGACTAGTTAATATTGGAAGTGACCGAGACTTTTCTTGATCCTAACAATCTCCCCTAAGGGAGGTCAATCCAATTTAACAAATAAAATTTAATCTAGCATTACTATGCTTTATCTTTAGTCTTCAGTCGTAAATTCATTGTCTTTATATTGGTGAATATGTTGTAGTGTCTTTTTGACTTTAGGCACGAGTTGTTCCTTTATCTTGACTTATAGTGAAATTGTCGATCTTTAACACTTTGAGATCATCAATCAGCATAATCTCGTTTTGCCATCTTGTGAACTTTTCCCATCTTTAGAACTTAGTGACTTTCTGGCCATCTATGATCATACCTTCTTGATTTGTTGACTTGAAAAGCTTTTAATGGTGGCATCTATCTTTCTTGAAATTCATTAACTTTAACACTTCGTCACTTCAAGAATGGCGGTTCGATATCAGAGTGACGGAAACTTCTTTGAAATTCTTTGTCTTTAATACTTCGTTACTTCAAGAAAGACGTACGGTATTTAGTAGCGGAAGTATTGAAAAACATGTTACTTGAGGCTTTATGAGGTCTTTTTGGGGAATTGTCAGTCGGGTATAAGCATGTGGTTATGATCTTGTGAGTCAGCTGGAAAAGGTCACCTCCTTCTTAAGTTTCCTGCATTATAACAGTTTAGTAATAAAGCGGAGGGGATGGAATATGGCTTTTCATTCGCCAGTGTTTGGTTCAGAGTAACCTTCGAATCCATGAGGATCGACTTGTGATCAGGTAGATTAATTTAGAAGAATCTCCTTGATAGGATTTCCAGCTGAAGTATAGAATCATTCTAAATTTGTATTTGATTCATTTCAACTCAGCATGTTATCATTCCGGATACTCTCAAGCAGACGCAACGATTAAGCGTGAACCATTGGAGTTTACTGTTCTTACGATTGAAAGAGTAAAATCAGATTTGAAAATCATCCGACGTGTCACTTGCTAAAAGTGGTTTTTGTGACATGTCGAAAGTGTTGATCATTTCAAAAATTCATCATTAATCGTTAATTCATAACCTGGAACAAGTTTGATTCTTATAGAATCACACCATCGTTTCTTTCTAGTTGTCACAAGTTTGATTCGTAGATAATCGCACAAGTCACCTACCATGAGCTTGTTTGATGTTGGCTCAAGTAGGATTTCCATCTTCATTGTGAATGATTTCACTCGGATGTTCTGGCAAAATCACAAGGATAATGCGTAGGACTCTTAGTATATATCTTGTTATTCACATTGTGTGATTTAGCAAGATTAATTTGACAAGCGTCCTAATAAGATTTATGGATGATCTCTTTTGGCTCTAGACTTAATAGTTCACTTTGATTTTAGTGATCGGAGGCTGGAGCAGACTGCCACCTTTTCAATATCAACTAACTCGGAGTAAGAAAGTCAATAGAAATGCATGTAATCTCCATGAGAAATGAAACAAGAGTCTTTTGAGAGACCTTGAGTGGCTACGGGGGTTGTGCTCAGCGTCAATGGGTCATGACAGTCTCAATGTTAGACAACTCCTTTAAGGGTTTCGTATTTATGTATTGACCTGGTTTCTAACTAAGGTGTATGGAGGGGTTCTTTCTTTACCCCTTTATTCCTTACATTTCTTTTTTCATTCTTCAACCACCTTAATGCTTACCGTAGGACTTCTTAACTAACACCCTTGTTGGGTTTGTGCCTAGTGTTAGCTCTATCTCAGTCTACTTCTATCACTTAATCTCACTTTTTCCTTTTTATCATACCTAAGGGACTTTACCTAACTAGTTGGATATCACTGGGTAGTTCCTCGGGTTTAGGTTCGGATCATGGGATTTGGACATACCATGCCTAACACCTTATATCATCCATAAATTGAAGTACATGGTCGGTCTTTTGGAGTATTCCATCACGATCATGATACCTAATCTTTGAAATAGTTCAATCAAAGTGTTGACTATAAATATCAAAGGTTTACCACTTTGAGAGTTTTTCATTATCACTAAATGCATCACCCTTTAACATGTGCATGTACTTCGTAGTACATGTAGGTGTGGAGTGCTTAAGTCCATTTTATTTGATCAATCTTTCAATACAAGTTAGATCCAGGTTTAATAACATTTTCTCCCCTTATCTAAAATGTTAATCCCTTAATATTTTGGATATCAATTGAAGAAATGTCTGGGGACAAAATGTTACATACAATCTATAAGGAACATTTTACTGCTCCCCCTCAATGTTTGAGGGTATATAAGACAGTGTTGAGTACAATAATTGGAAAACTTTTGAATTTACTAAGAAATTCTTGAAAGTTTTGTACTCGAGCACTCCTTAGAATCACCATTAAGTCTACACTATATATATTCACAAGATTATTATATACGAGGGTTTGGACTGGATGATGAGAACCTCATATGATAGAAAATCATATGCAGTTCTTTTGTCGCAGTCGTAGGTCTCCTTCGTATAATCTCCCACCAACGAGCTTTTCTAAGCTGCTCATTAACCTTTTTTCTTTTAAGAAGTTGTCAATCTGATCTTTCTCTGTCCAAGCACTCTTTGGTATTGCTTCAACTTTCTTTCCAAGTTACGAAAGGTCTTTTGCTTCAAACTTTGGAGTATGTAGCAGATTCTGATTTCACATATGTACTTGAGCTTGTGTGGTTGGTGATGTCGGTGTTGATGTTGTTTAGCTTCCCCTTACACCAGCAATCTTTCTTGAGTAGATTCAGAACTTTCTTGCAAGCCGCATCAAGCAATCTTAATATATAAAGCCTAGATATCTGAAGTACATAGTTAACCCTTTCAAGAATTTGTTATTGCAACACCAAAGTCAAATAAGTCCCAGATGAGCGCATTTCTCTCTTCAGGATATTGATGATATAAATTGCAACACCAAAGTCAACTAAGTCCCGGATGTCACAATTATTCCCTCTAAGTAGTCAAAATGATAACACCTAAGTCAACTAAGTCCCAAATGTACTCATTTCTTTTTGTAGAATACTGACTGACTTAAGAATCTCCTACATATGTGTACCTATTTTATCAAATCTTCTACTTCTTTTTAAGAATAAGCTTAGGGATTGACCATTTGAAGAAAGCATTTATTGAATTCCAGAAAGTACTTTTTCTCCCGTTGTAAGTAATTATACTCCCCTATCACTATCCCCTGGGACTCAAATGATGCATACCTGACTAATGACGAGGTTTTTTATTTCCACCATGTGATTGAAATTAGTGCACCGAAGATCTCAAAAAGGCCTAAAATCAAAAGAGCTAACTCAAAAAGACAAAAGAAGCTAACCTCACAAGAAGGCCAAGGAAACTATCAAGTATACATCTACTCCTTCCCTCTTGCTGGTTTTGATACCTCGGAATTAGCAAAACCTTGTACGCACATATACTCGAGATTGTGTTTGAGGTATAACTAAGCTTAGATCTATCCCGTGAGAATCAACTACAAGGCTATTAATTCTAGTTTGCATTATTTCCAAACAATCCTAAAGCCAATCATTGATTTGTAGAGATGAACATCAACATCATCACCATCTGAGTCCTTGAGCAAAGGCTTTTTTGTATCCATTGCGGTGCTAGCTGTCCTGACATCTGTGAAACTAAACTTCCTTAATGTCTCAGCTACATATTTATCCTTACTGATAAATATCCCATCTTTTCTTTGCTTTACTTGCAAACCTAAGAAGAAATTAAGTTCTCCCATAGAACTCATCTGAATCTTGTATTGCATTAGTTTTTCAAATTCAGTACACAACTCCTTGTTTGTAGAGCAAAAGATAATGTCATCAACATAGACCTGTACAAGCAAAATATCTCCTTTTTGATTCTTGATAAGCAAGGTCTGATCTATCTTTCTTCTTTGAAACCTATTGTCCAATAAATACTTGGCCAAGGTTCCATACAATGCTCTTGGAGCTTAATGAAAACCATACATTGCTTTCACCACCTTGTAAACTTTGTCAAGATAGTTAGGATCTTCAAATCCTGGAGGTTGATACACATATACCTCCTCTTCAATTGTACCATAAAGGAAAGCACTCTTCACATCCATTTGATATACCATGAAGCCCATAAATGAAGCATAAGCTAAGAAAAACCTTATTGCCTCAATTCTAGCCACATGAGCAAAAACTTCATCATAATCTATACCTTCTTCTTGAGTATATCCCTGGGCAACTAGACTTGCTTTGTTCCTTGTTACTATGCCTCTCTTATCTTTCTTGTTCCTGAATATCCATTTTGTACCAACAACTCTCTTACCTTTAGGCAAATCTACTAGTATCCAAACCTTTTGTAGTTTAAACTATAAAAGCTCCTCCTACATTGCTTCTACCCAAGCTGGATCACTTAGAGCTTTGGCAATTCTTTTTGGTTCTTCCTGTGATAGGAAATATGCAAACAGACAAGTATGAAGGTCTTCATGAGTTTTCCCTTCTTAAACAGCACTAATGAACCCATGTTCATTTGTATTCTTTGTCATTCCCCTTGTTTGTACACCAGATTATATATCACCAATCACATGATCAAGTGAATGATCTTTATAGATTCTTATATTTGGAGTAGTAGAAACTTGATATTAGGTAGTAAGGTTGCTCATATCCATTTTTGTTTCATCACCAAATAAATCAGCATGTGTGGCTTCAATTGTAGCACTTCTTCCCAAAGAAAACATGTTAGATACATTTTGAGAGCGATTTGACCTTGTAGTAATAACTGTTGGACTAACAATATTAATATTTAGACTACCGGTTTTAGAATTTGCACTAGCAGTATTAATACTTGGCCTAGCAGTATTAATATTTGGAGTACTGCTCTCAGGTTTCTCTTGATCACTAAATCTACTTGCTTTACTTATACCTTTATCATCCTTCTTTTCAGCATTACTAGAAGGTTGTGGTTCATCATCACAAGAATTCTTTGAAGAAGAATCAAATATTGAACCATCTTTCCATAGTGGCATCACAATGTAGTCTTTGCTAAATTTAGTCTCCTTGCTAGTTTGACATGCACCATTATTTTCTTCTGAACCTGCAAAATCATTAGAGTTTGTACCTGCAACAACTGGCACATAATTCATTGATTTTGTTAGACTATCAATATCAAACAGCCACTTTGGACCATCACCTGTAACAATAGGTTTATTCTCCAAGAACCTAATGCGCAAGTTTTCATCTACTTTCTTAGTTCTAATGTTGTATACTCTAAAAGCCTTACTAGTCAATAAGTATCTGTTAGGAAAATATTGTAAACAGACTTAATACTGTTAGTATTAAAGTTAAGTCTGTTAGTTATAGTTAGTACTGATAGAAAATAGTTAGTACTGTTAGTAGTAGAAGTTAAGTCTGGTAGAGCAAGTTAAGTCTGCCAGCATTAACTTAAGTCTGGCAGTATTAAAGTTAATACTGCTGGGTCAGAATGTTAAGTCTGGTTGTAATTATAGTAATAGTTATCTCTTAGCGTTAATATAGGAAGAGATAAGCATTATCTCTTAACGCGTTTAGGGTTCCTTATGTTTATAAAAGGAACGTAGAATAACATTGTATTTGATATCAGTTGATTGAGCGATTCACAATCAAATAGTAATAGTAATATCAAGTTTAGTATTTTGTTCTTGTGTTCATCTTGGTATAGATATTGATATTCCGCGTCAATATTTGTATTCACGGTTATTGTCTCTCATAGTATCTTTGGATTTATTCAAAGGACTATAAGTCGTTTAAGGCTCATTGAGATCCTGTTAATAAGGACCTACAAGTGGTATCAGAGCCACCAAAGGGACTTTACACAAGATTGAACAAAGATCAAAACTGATATTCCACCAAATCAAGTAGTCATGTCTGCAAACGATAATTTCTCTCTTCATGATGATGAGGAACTTTCTCTTCATGATGATGCATCTTTGAATGGATCTGCACCAGCATCCAACAAAGGAGATGCACCTGCTAAACCACCACAAATAATCACCACAAATACACTTTCAAATATCAAACTGCCTGTCCTTCAAAAGGATGATTATGATACGTGGGCGATGGAGATGGAACATTATCTTGAGTATATAGATAATGAGGTCTGGAAAGTGATTCAGAATGGAAACTCAAAGAAGCGAGTCACCAAAGGCAAGGATGGTGTATACAGGGTTCTACCTCCAACCACACAGGCAGAACAGGTTGCTGATGAGAAAGAAAGGAAAGCTAGAACATTACTGCTAATGGCTGTTCCAAAAGATCATCTCAGACGTTTTCATGGCATGGATGATGCCAAAGAGATCTGGGCAGCTATCAAGACAAGGTTTGGTGGAAATGCGAACTCGAAGAAAATGCAAAAAGCTGTTTTAAAACAACAGTTTGAGGCATTTACTATTTCTTCTAAGGAAAGCTTGGAGAAAGGGTATGATAGGTTTCAAAAACTTCTATCACAGTTGGATGCCCTTGGTGCTGGTGTGTCAGATGAAGATGCTAATCACAAGTTTTTGAGGTCCCTTCCTCCTGCGTGGGACAGTTTAGCTATGACAATGAGAACAAAGAAGAATATTGACACACTGTCAATAGATGATTTATACAATAATCTGAGTGTCTTTGAACAAGACATTCAAAAGACATCATCTTCTTCTCTCACATCTGATAATGTGGCTTTTCTATCACAAGCTAAAGCCTCTTCAAGCAAGCATAAGCCAAGCCACAACTCAGGAAGTTATAGTTCTTATACCACTTCCTCTTCCAAAGCAACACCAACTGCTACTCCTGGTCTTGCTGATGAGGTTATCCATTCTTTTCTAGCCACAAATGCTGATGATGTGGATTTGATACATGATGACCTAGATCAAATTGATGATCTGGATTTGGAAGAGATGGATATAAATTGGCAGATTGCTATGACTGCCATAAAGATTAAGAAGTTTTACAAGAAGACAGGTAGAAGGCCAAGAGTGGATGGAAAAATGCATGTGGCATTTGATAAGAGAAAAGTTGAGTGTTTCAACTGTCACAATACTGGGCATTTTGCTAGGGAGTGCAAGTTTAAAAGTACAAAAGATGGAAGCAGGCAGGAAGCAAGTAGAGGTCAAGATTTCAAGCCAGTGAGAACTGAAAAAGAAGCTTTGATGACCATTGATGAAGGTCAAATCAATTGGGTAGAGCAGACTACAGATGAGGAAATCAATCATGCTCTAATGGCTTTCACTGTGAATAATGAGGTATCAATGTGCTCTAAATTGTGTTTAGATTCATATAATGCTCTTAAAGCTAAGTATGATGAATGCAATTGAATTTGGAGACCAAGAAGCAATACTTTATAACTACCATAAGCTAGGTCTTTAAGAAATTTAGAATCTTCAGTTAGAGCCTCCCCAAACAGCAACTTTCCTTAAATGAAAATTACAAGTTTCAAGCTAATCAAATTTTTGAAAAAATGAAAAGTTGAAAAAGTATAGAAGGAATAGGAATGAAAGCTGTTCAAAGGATAAAGATGTTTTACAAAAAAATTGTTGATTCTTGGTTTGCATCTCTAAAATCTTTGGAAGACTTTATTGAGTGTGGATTGAGTCAACTGTTAAGCTAGGGTTAGGATATAGCCATAAAATCAAATGCTGAGGTCCTAAGTTATGAGTAGAGTGGATAGAGGTATTTTGCGTAGTATTAGGGAAACAGATCAGGATTTTGTGAATCCCTCTATCAGCAGATTTAACAAGCTAGAATTTTAAAGGTGTCCCTCATCCTCTTAGTGGTGATTATACCCCTAGGGAACAGGAGGACATAGATGATTCTCTGTATGAGTATGGCAAATATGGACCTCAACCTCAAACTCCTAGTCCTACAGTGACTAATGCTAGTTCCATTGTTTTCTCAATCTGCCCATCCAATGACAGAAATGAGGAGCTTGGAGCTGTGTCTGATGCAAGTTCCACTCATTTCTCAACCTGTCAATCCAATGATAGTGAAGGGGAGCTAGGAACTGTAACTGATCATTCAGACAATGATGACCTTGTCCATACCATTGCCACCCAAAAGACTCAACCAACAGTGCCCAAAACCAC
The DNA here is from genome assembly GCA_026074375.1 of Tanacetum coccineum. NCBI lineage: Eukaryota > Viridiplantae > Streptophyta > Magnoliopsida > Asterales > Asteraceae > Tanacetum > Tanacetum coccineum. Next base: position 28,479 of record BQNB010076356.1, read on the forward strand.
ACAGACAGTTGACCCTAGTTGTGCACAGCATGTAAAACCTCCTAGGCAACCAATTAGGACACCAGTGACTTCCTCACCTATTCCTTTAAATAATAGACAGAATTGGAATCAAAGAATGCAAAGGGACTTAGGTGCAGGATATTTTTTTGTAAGAAAACCATGTTTTGTGTGTGGAAGTCTTAGTCACTTGATTAAGAATTGTGACTATTATGAGAAAAAGATGGCAAGAGAAGCTGCTCTTAAGAGCAAAAGGGTGGTTCATACCAATGATAGGCAAGCTACACAGCCTGTGGAATGTGTGGGAATAACACTAACAGAGTGAATAAAGCAAATCAGTTCAATCCCAGACCTGTAAATGTTAGACCCAACCTTAGTACTGCTAGCAATACTATTAAAACTGGTAGGGTAAATGTTAATACTGGTAATGGAAATGTTAATTCTGCTAGTGTGCATGTTAATGCTGGTACTCAAGTTAAGTCTGGTACTTCTAGATTTAATACTGGCAAGCAACATGTTAATTCTGGTAGTGTGTATGTTAATTCTGTTGCTCAAATTAAGTCTGCTGCTTCTAGGGTTAATACTGGCAAGAGATATTTTAATTCTGGTTGTGACCGTATTAATACTGCTAGAGGTGAACAGGACCTAGTATCAACAAACAGCCCTATTAAAACCTTCTCAGGTGAAGTTTAACAGTCAAAATAAATGTTTTTCAAAACAAAGTTCACCTGTAAATAGACCCTTTTAAGGAAATACAGATAAGTCAATTTATATATGCGTTAAGGGAAAAATGGTGTACTGCTTTAAGGACCTCAGAAGGTTGTGGTTTGGAGGAAAAACATCACCACTCTCCAATACACAATAGTGGGACAAATCCCTGATTCATATGGTTCATGTTTTTCAGGTCCACAAGGCGACCCAACAAGCTATGAAGGGACTGGGTCCCAAGAAGAAAAACTAATCTCTTTTTGTGTGTGCAGGATCATCCACTGAGGCATATGAGCATAGAAGGTATTTTTGATGTGGATGTTCTGGGCACATGACTTGTAACAGGGCATCATTGGAAGATTATCAAGAACTCTCTAAAGGTGGGAATCTGTTAATTTGGCAGGAAGTAAAGGAAGTATCAGTGGTAAAGGTACGTTTAGATTAGGAAAATTTAGTTTTTGATTGATGTGGTTTTGTGAAAGAACTTAGACAGTTTAACTTATTTCTTCCATATTCTAGCTATGTGATAAAAAGCTAAAATGTCCTTTTTTGAAAAAGATATGTTTTGTGGTGTCTCTGACTTTCAAGATGCCTGATGAAAATTAGAGGTACTCTTCTTAAAGTTCCTAGGCAACACAACATGTATACTTTTGATATGAAAAATGTTGACTCTTCACAAGGATACACTTGTTTATTAGCAAAAGCCTCATCTAATGAAGCTAAATTGTGGCACAGGAGGTTAGGTCACCTTAATTTCAAAAATTTAAATAAACTTGTAAAGGATAATCTAGTTAGAGGGTTACCTTCCAAGAAGCTTACAAAAATGACCACATTGTGTTATTGTCAGAAGGGAAGCTATAAACAAGGCTCCTGTTAAAGCCATGATTGTAAATATGTGACCCACCCCATTACATACCTTGCATATGGACTTATTTGGACCAACTTCTGTGAGAAGTATCAACCATGCAAGTTACTGTCTAGTGATTACTGATGATTGTTCAAGGTTTTGTTGGGTTTTCTTTCTAGCCAAAAAGGATGAGACTAGTAGCATCCTTAAGACTTTTATAAGACAGATAGAAAACCAACTAAATCAAAAAGTAAAAATCATTAGATCAGATAATGGGACAGAATTTAAGAACAGGGGTATGCTTGAGTTCTGTGGGGAAAAGGGTATAAAACAGGAGTTTAGTAATGCAAGAACTCCTCAGCAAAATGGGGTTGCTGAGAGAATGAATAGGACCCTTATAGAGGCTGCTAGGACTATGCTAGCTGACTCACTCTTGCCTACCACTTTTTGGGCAGAAGCAGTCAATACTGCTTGCTATACCTTCAACAGGGTAAGGGTGACCAAGCCTCAGAACAAAACACCTTATGAGCTCTTGTTTGGCCACAAACCAATCCTTAGCTACATAAGACCATTTGGGTGCCATGTGACCATTCTCAATACTCTTAGCCCACTAGGAAAGTTTGATGGAAAGTCTGATGAGGGTTTTCTTGTTGGTTACTCTGTGAACAGTAAAGCCTTTAGGGTTTATAACTTAGTCACCAAGAGAGTTGAAGTAAATCTTCATGTCAACTTTCTAGAGGAAAAACCCAATGTGCAGGGAATAGGCCATAGGTGGATGTTTGACTTAGACTATCTTACAGACTCTATGAACTATATACCTGTTTCTGTGCAAAATCAAGCTAACCCTGCAGGTTCAAAGGAAGTCATTGATATTGATGTACAAACTGAGGAGGATGCAGACCTCATGGTGGTTTCTTCTACATCTCTTTCTGAAAAGATTGCTACAAAGAAGACTCAATCCTCAAGGCAACCATCTTCTACACCAATATCCAAGTCTGCTGAAGACATTATGACTTTTAGGAATGAATTGGATGCTCTTGCTTTGAAGCATGATATTTGCTTAATTATATACTAATTTACCCAGGATTTTGCCAAATAAAAGCCAATATAATGCCAAAAGAATAGAAAATGTGTGCTTTTGTGTCCAATT
>BQNB010076357.1:16636-31180 GCA_026074375.1 Tanacetum coccineum
GTGATTTTATGAAATCACATGTTATTCTGCTACAAATCACATGTGATTTTTTTAGACGTGACTGAAGAAAAAAAATTCGAAAAAAGTTCGTCGAAAATATATAAAATTGTCCCTCTATAGAAAGATGATATAATTCTCGTCGCGATGGTGTATATTTTGTCGTTTGACGATTTACCGTTTGCAAGATATTTAATTTTAAAAAAAGAGGTCAAAATTAAGGTTTTTTATTATTTGATGAAAAATAGATGGTTAAGATGTGTTTTTTTGTTCTTTGATATGTCATTGTTCATTAATGATCTCACCTCATCATAATAAACTTTATCATTTGTGTAAAAATATCATTAATAAACTCATTATTATAATATTTATACATATTTTGTGATTATGATTATATAGTTGTTTTTAAGTATTGCATGTTTGGGTTAAATAATTATTGATCCTTAAATTTATAAGTGTTTGAATTGTATATTTATAAAAATTAACTATATGATTTACTTTGGAAATGTTTTTAAACACAAGAACTTTGTTAAAAAAATCCTTAATTAAATTATAAAACATAAACTTTTGAGCTATATATTGTTATTAAGAATATAAGATCCTATTACTTTATGAAAGATGTGATTGATTGCTTGATTATTATTGATAACAGACAATCTATATATATGATACAACAGAATATTCTAGACTATGGGCTTGGGCCAATGGGCCGATTACATTAAATATAATATGTACTCTAATACGCCCCCGCAGTTGGAGCGGGAGTTTTGCGGACGCTCAAACTGGATCTGAAATCAGCAAACAACGGGTATGGAAGACCTTTTGTGAAGATATCTGCGTACTGAAATCGAGAAGGGACATGAAGAACTCGAACATGACCTGCTGCTACTTTGTCACGAACAAAATGAATGTCAATCTCTATATGTTTGGTGCGCTGATGTTGTACAGGGTTTGCAGACATGTATACAGCACTGACATTATCACAGTAGACCAAGGTCGCTGTGAAAAGTAGGGTATGAAGCTCACGAAGGAGGTTGCGAATCCAAGATGTCTCAGCTACAGCATTCGCAACCCTGCGGTATTCAGCCTCAGCACTGGAACGAGACAACGTGTCCTGACGTTTGGAGGACCACGTCAGGAGGTTGTCACCAAGAAAAACACAGTATCCAGAAGTAGATCGGCGTGCAGCCGAAAAAGCTACCCAGTCAGCATCAGAGTATGCAATAAGCTGTGATGTAGTAGACTGAAGTAGCTGTAATCCAGGATTAGTGGTTCCTCGAAGATAACGAAGAACACGTTTCATAGCATTAAGGTGTGGCTCTCGAGGATCATGCATGTAAAGACATAACTGTTGAACTGCATATGACAAATCTGGTCGAGTAAAGGTAAGGTACTGAAGTGATCCGGCAAGGCTGCGATATAAAGTAGGATCAGTGACCGGTGATCCTTCAGGTCCAAGCTTCTTCTCGGTGTCAATTGGAGTCCTGCAAGGATTACAATTAAGCATCTGTGCTTGCTCAAGAATCTCGGTAGCATATTTTATTTGAGACAAGAATATGCCAGAGGTAGTACGCGTGGCAGATATACCGAGAAAATAGTTGAGTGGGCCAAGGTCTGTCATAGCAAACTTCGCATGTAGTAAAGAGATGATACGCTGCAAGAGTGAAGTAGAAGAAATTGTAAGAATGATATCATCCACATATAGTAGTAAGTAAGCTGTGTTTTGCCCCTTGTGAAAGATAAAAAGAGACGAGTCAGTTTTGCTGTGATAGAAACCGGCTCGAATAACATAGCTAGAAAATCGTTGAAACCAAGCTCGGGGGGCCTGCTTAAGGCCATAAAGCGACTTTTGCAGAAGGCAAACATAATCAGAATGAGCTAAATCAGTAAATCCTGGTGGCTGGTGCATGTAAACTGTCTCTATAAGATGGCCGTGAAGAAATGCATTCTTCACGTCTAACTAATGAATAGGCCATTGTCGAGAAACTGCAAGGCTAAGAACAGTTTGTATGGTAGCAGGTTTGACAACAGAGCTAAATGTCTCATCGCAGTCGATGCCTTGTTGTTGACTACGACCATTTGCAACTAGTCGGGCTTTATACCGATTTAAGGACCCGTCCGCATTATATTTGTGTTTGTACAACCACATAGAGCGGACAATGCTGACATTTGGTGGGCGAGGAACAAGTACCCATGGGTTATTGTCAATGAGAGCTTTATATTCATCACACATAGCTTGTTTCTAGTTAGAATCTCGAAGGGCATGGAAAGGAGACTTGGGGATAGGGGAGGAGGTGGTAACATGTAAGTTGTATTTGGGGTTAGCTTTCTCAATAACCTTATGGTTTGTGTAAAAAGTGCAAGTGCAGCTAGGGGGTCATTTGTTTTGTGCATACATTGTGTGTGTTTAGTGCACGTGGGCTAGTTCAAAGCTGTTGAATCTGGGTTATAAACGAACAATAATAAAAGTTTGATGGTTTAGAGATCAAACATGATGTTTTGAAACCCGGTTCGACCCGGCCGGTTCAACCGAATATGATCGAAAAAATAAGTCAAATTAAACCTTTTTTATATTTTCGAAATCCGATCGCACCGGTTGAACCGGTAACCCACATTCTTTTTCCTACCGAAATTATTAAAGACCTTTCATTTTTAAAGTTTTTCAACGTTTGTGAAAGACATGGTTAACCTAGTGAACGAACCGGTTGAACAAAAAATAACCTTTCATTTAAGATCGGAATTGATGTTTTAACAAAAATGACTCGAAATTTATATATCTTCTTTCATAAGCTTTGATTATTTAATTAATTACCTTAAATAAAGTTCAAATCAAATTTTTTAAGTCAAATAATAAAACACGAACTCAAATTTATGCATTTCCATATATAAATGTTAAGTTTCAAGATTTTTTAATCTTTAAATTTCAAGTTTTAGGTTTTAATTTACGTTTCATTAATGAGTTATTAATTGATCATATATAATTTACGTTTTAAGTTTTAAGTCTTCTCATTTGCCATATATAATTTACGTTTTATTAATTGACCAAAAGTTTTTTCAACCCTTTATGTGTAGTTAAATGATATCTCAGTTAGAAGCAATTTGTAGTTTCCCTAAAACGGTTTCCACGCATTAAAGAAGTATACAAAAACAGTTTCCACGTATTCAATATTCAACGTTGCTTAAAATAGGTTTGTCAAGTTTCAACTTTTCAACAATTAGGCAAATCTCCTCTATAAGGAGTATAGATATACCTTTTTTAATCATTCCAAATATATATAAATTTTATTTTTCAGCATTTCCTAAAATACTATTTTCAAAAATGTTAAAATTTCAAGAAATGGCTAAAATACTTTTTTCAACAAAGTTGAAATTTAAAGAAATATGACTAAATGCTTTATATTTAGTATAGAAAAGTGTAATTCCTGTAACAAATTATACATTTATACTCTTTACACAAGAAAGTTAAAATAATCTATATAAAGTTATCACCAGCCCATCTACACAACTAATGAACACAAATATAAATGTCGCTTTAGAAAATTACATTACAAAATCACATTACATATCATTTTTAACATTTCCTACAAACTTTAGATTCAGGCCGCAGCTGTAAATTTAAAAGCACAATAAAGAAACTCATATTAATAGAATAAAAATAGTTAAAAATCACGAAAGAAAAATCGTTAATAAAACGCTAAAGAAATATATAAAGATATATATAAAGATCATTATGAGAATCTTAGAAAGATTTATGGCCAATTAATAATCTTCCATAGTTAGTCTCATATAAGTGTAGAATTTAGTGTTGTTACAGACCAAATTAAATTATAGTTTCTATACTTGCCTCTTGAATGTGTTGGGATAGTTGTTACAAAACATGTAGTGTAGACTTTATATTTGTTAACATTTCCTAAATTATGTAGCACATATGCGTTGTTGAATTTTTGGGGTGCTGTCTAACATTGCTTATTTACTTTACAGACTCTCAGACTTTCAAGAATGGATGTCAACATTTTCTAAAATGTATTTCTACTTTCAACATTTCAAGATTATGAGTTGTAAGTATTCAATTAATGGGGATTTACAACATCTTTTAATGTAGTTTTGATAAAATAATAAATGCACTAATTATACTTAAAAAAAGAACTAACAAGTAGGTTATGGATGGCTCAATTTTGTGACAAGAAAAACCTCGTTTTCGACGGTGATTTCTCATGGCGACCTCGTTTCCGGAAGCGAAAATTTATGGCGGCAGATGGTAATGAAATGCTTTTAGGACCATAGATATATTGAATAAATTAGTATGGAAATATGGTAGAGTGGTTTTCGATTGATACGCATAACATGATATCTAAAATTGAGAATCAAAATGAAATCAAAAAAGTGTAAATGTGATTAGTTGGATATTAAGAAGATTAAGTGTTTATGTTTTTGTTAGTTTTTTTATGGACAAATTGTTAATCCTTATTTATAGGAGGATTTACCATAATAGTAATGTCAATCTAAAGTTATGAGAGATTAATGGACTAAGTAATATATTCCATAATTAGGTCCTCCTAAGAATTAGTGGTTACATTTACCACAAAATTAAATGTGATAATTTTTTGACATTTAAAACTCTTAATCTATTTAATTAAGTTGGTTTTGTAAAAGTCAAATCAGTTTCGTTTGCAAGCTTTCAACTTTCAACATCATAATGATTTCAATTGTTTCCTAAAATAAGGATTTTCAACTTTTCAAGTTTTCAACATTTGGGTAAATCTCCTTTATAATATAGTATAGATAATTTAATGCATTCAAACATTAATCTATTAATTAGTAGGTTTTGAAAGTCAAGTCAGTTTCGTTTGCAAGCTTTCAACTTTCAACATCATAATGATTTTCAATTGTTTCCTAAAATAAGGATTTTTAACTTTTCAACTTTTCAAGTATTCTAAACATTTTGGGGTAAATACTACCTTTATAATTATAGTTATAAGATGGAGAGTTTGATAACCAATGATTGTTTAACAAAATCGTTTATAATAGAAGCATTTATAATGATAATGTATTGATAATTGTTAAACCAAAGATGTTTAACACAAATCAAAAAAAGTAGCAAGACAATTGTTAAACCAGTATGTTTTTAACACTAATAAAACATAGACTTTGTTGTTTAGAATAGAATAGCGTTTGACCAACAATCGTCATCACTATCGCTTTCATCAACCAAAGCAAAGACGCGTTTCCTACTTTTCACGCTTTCTTCGCTGGCATTTTAGGCTCTTCATCACTTGAGTATGACAATAACGTATTCCCAAGGCAAACTCAGGGACTACAGTCATATTTTGGATTACATATTTTCTCACTCTTCAATGGAATTTCTTCATCACTTGAATATTCTTAATCACTGAATATTCTGGCATCACTTGAGATGACGGATCAGATCCATCCCAATGTGGAGCAAGAGATAGCAGGGTCAGTTGGGACAGTTAGGGACATCATAGGAACCAAATATGAAACAATTTTTTTTGTTAATGTTTTATGCGAAGAAAGACTTGGATGCCTCAATAAAAACCAAATGATGGTTCTTAATATAGGGTATGGAAAAAACCTTTAAGTTTGAATTTGAATTCATATTTATTTCCCGCCATTATAATATTTATTCTTTGTGTTTTGTTTATACGGTAAGAGTGCAAGAGAAATTATTTTTATTTTCCAAATTGAGTTTTTGGTCTGTTAGTCTTACTTTCTTTTATTCCATGCGTTTTGATTTCTTTTATTCCTTGCGTTTCAACATTTCCAAAAAATTACACTCATTTTTCTTAAACTTTGCTAGAAATGATTCAAGTAGGGGCTGTTATTATATTTTTCAACTTTTACCTCATTGACACATTTTTAAACTTTCAGAATACCAAATTTGCTTTATAGTGTACTTAGATCATCAATTACACATTTGGTTGCTAGAAATTTGTTGTTGAAATGAGGTTACCTGTTACTTTCGTAAACGTTGTACAAGGGGTATTAATGACTACAAACAATTAATGCATTGGATTTGTGTTGCAAGGTTATTTTACACAACACAAACATCACTTATCACTTAAAAAATCCTTATCAAAGATTCACTTAAATCGTTCAAAAGGTTAGTTTTGAAATTTAACTACAAGAAATGTCTACGAGGATTATTTTTTTATCACACATTTGAAGTTGAAGTGAAACTTCATGGGTGTGTGGTCTTATCATATCTTAAAAGTCAGGGTTGGTTGGATGCAGACTTTAAAGATAATTTGTTCGAGCTTATAATCGATGTTGATTAAGACATGACAAATCTATCAATGTGTGATCTACAGACGCAGAAGTTGATGCTCAATACACACATTTGCTATCACTTAAAGGAGTTATATTGTAGTGCTCAGTGTCTTAAATGAGGATTTGTCAAGAGACTTAGGTCTACTTATACTTAAAGAAATTACGTTGTAGTATTCAGTATAAGTTTTGGAGTCGCGTGAAGAGTACAAGACATAAGACTCATGTTTGGGTTATTCTACTTTAGCATCACGTATGTTATACTGGATTTTATCTATCAAAAGACATTACATACATCCGTCAGAATTAGAGGCTGAAAATGAATTAGTCAGAAGGGAAAAGAATAGAGATTTTTTATCGGCAGTTGATTTTCACAGGATTGTTTTGAGCTTAACAAAATTTATGCTACTTCACACATGATCGTATTGTCGAGTGCTCGAGCGTACATAGATTATGATTATTTCGATTATATCGAATATAATTAGGGGGAAGAAAAGGTGCAAGCATCATACTCTTTTTTGGTTTTCATTGGACATATTCTACATATTGAATATTTTGATAGATCGCAACAATCAGGGGGGAGAAATGTGTACATTCAGGACTTAGTTGACTTTGATGTATACAACATCCGAGACTTAATTGACTTTGGTTCTATAGTTTCAACTTCCACGGGTTGTTTTGTGTGAAGTATGTATATACGTGAGAAGATCTTGATGATTTCTTGCATGTTCCTCTGAACGGATTTGTTGATTATCCTCAATGAAGAAGTTAGATTTGATACTTAGTAAGGTTTACTTCATCTTCTACAAATTCTGCTGCATGCTTAAACTGCTATAGTTAGAAGATATGTCAACTATATCAAATTTTATGATTTGCTTCATATCACTGTCCGTTTGGGGGGAAGTTGATCTAGAAACTTTGACAAAAAGAAGTAGATGAAGAAAGCTACTTGAAGACATGCAGTATAAACTGGGGGCAAGTTAACTCGGTTTATACATATTACATTGTATTTTCTCCTAGTAAAGGAAAGATCCAAGATGGAGTACATTTTGAAGACAATAAAAACTGCAGATATCTTCAGCTTTAGAAGAGCTTTGGAATATTTTTATTTATATTTGTACTTGTATGATACATTATAAGTAATCTCGTATGCCCCCACATTGGGGGAAGATTGTTAGGAATAAAAAACGTGGCGTCATTACGGAAATTACATTAGATTATTGTTAGCCTAAAACACAAGGACTAGATGTGTAATTATGAAATAGTTAGCTTTTGTAAGGGCTATATAAACCCCTCTAATCTTCTTTAGAGGAGTGAAGCTCTCATTTGTATTTTCCACATTCCTCATTCTTTAGGTAAAACACTTTTTCTTTCTTTAAACCTCATTCTCTCTAAATATGGCTAATTCATGTTATGAGCTTTCCCGACCTCCTGATCTAGTGAATCTTTATTTCTTACAATTAGATATAATGTTGAAAGAAGTAGGGTAGGTAGGGTTTGGAAAAAGTATTTGTAAATGACAATGGTTTCTTTTTCTTCAAGTTTAGGAATGAGGAGGGGCGGCAATATGTTGTTGAAGATAGACTTTGGATGATTAACATTAAACTTATGATGCTCCAAAAATGGGACCCTGATGTAAATATAGAAAAGAAAGAGCCAAAGGTATTGCCAGCATAGTTGAAATTGAAGAACTTATCAATGGAGGTATGGACTATAAAGGGATTATTATAGCAAGTAGTCTTGGTAAACCAATTATCATAGATGCAATGACTACTAAAATCTATCATCATGGGGGCAGATAAGTTTGGATTTGCTAGAGTACTAATAGAAATGAATGCAGATGTGTGGTAGATTGTAACACAAGAAGATTTACAATCCCCTAGGCAGTGTACTTAATCGTTGTAGTGTAGTATAGGCAAGACTTGGGGGTTGTTATCGTTCTCTAGGAGAATAGTTTGGGTAGGCTCGAATTAAATGTAACTAAGGTCTAAGGGTTGAGAGAAGATTATTGTTGTATTTTTATATTTTTTTAGAAAGCAAGTAAAATCTTTGGTTTGAAGGGGGTTTGTTTTAAAGCTAATTAAACTAATAAACTAAATTAAATCTAAACTAACTATGTGGAAACTCGTATAGGTAAACAACGTGTTCACTTAATCATGCACCACTCCTTAGTTTGATCCTCCTAATCCTATTGCTCGTCACCCTTGTGGTATAATGTGTAAGTATTTCCTAATTTATGAATGAATTGCATGAACCCACCGTCTATGTAATACTCCGTTAAGACAACGCACAAGTAAGGTAGTATGAAGACTATTACAAGGATTCTAAGAGTGTATCACATGCATTCAAACACTTAAAAGGTGATCAACCATATTAGGGTAAGGTAGTATGAAGACTATTGCGATGGTATCCTTTCTACACAATCACATTTCCCTAGACATCTTCGCAAGCAATTAAGAAGCTAGTTTTCCAGAGCCTAACGTGCACACCACCAATAAGAAGCAATAGTGAAAGGAATTACAAACCAAATTTCATGCAATCATAAGCAAACACTAATAAATTAAGCCTAACATGTTAATTGAAAGCGAAGAACAATTGATCAAACATAAAAAAGACATATCAAAAGATTAAAGGGGTAAAAGAACTCCACTTTAATTAAACATGGAGTAATGGTGGATACAATAGGGGTTGAGAACCCTAAAATTCAACCTCAAGCTAATAAAAATTGTTCCCTAAATATTTCTCACGAATTCCACACTTTAAAACCAACTAGCATTTGTATATATAGAAAAGTAATCGCGACGGCGTCGCTTGTTAATTTCGACGCCGTCACCCCGCCAAATCTTCTATGGGCTTCTTTAAGTCGGCTACTTTTGACGTCGTCTCAAAAATGTCTGACGTCGTCGCTTGAGCCTTCTGACGCCGTCGCCAGGAATTGCGACGCCGTCTCCACGCACTCTATGCCCTTTTGATATCAAATTTCGTGTAGAGTTGTAATCTTGTCCGTTTTTTCTAAATTGAGTCCAAGTCACTTGTATTTCCTCCAAATGTCATCCAAGTGCTAAAAACATAAAAATAAATGATTAAGCACATATTTTAGGAATATTTGCATGATTTAGGGGGTTAAATGACCCTAAAAAGTGTATAAAATTACACCTCATCAAATACGCGTACACTTAGGATTTGCTTGTCCTCAAGCAAATAAGCTTTTTTACCTAGTCAATAGCAATATCAGGGGCATTTAACCTACTCAATAAAGATAATTCAAGGCACAACCAACTAGACCTCATAATTAAAAGCATGGAAATTATATACCATCACCTCACATAAGTGTTTGGATTCTCTCTTTCTCTCGGTTGTATAATGAATCTTTACTTATATATAGGACAGTTTATGACACGTCACTAAAGACATGTCTTCACACTGTCCATGTCACTAATGTCATGTCACCATTTTTGGTGTATTATATGACACATCAACGCCTACTAGGACATCTACATGGCATGAATCCGGATTTATTTTAAAAATTAGGTCACTGGGAGGATTTAAACCCTGGTTGGTTTGTTTGGTAAGCGAATGTCACAACCACTGGACTAAGCCAATGTTTGTGACAAATAATTAAAAACAAAATTGATATCTTTTAGTCACATCTCATTATTTATAACATTTGAATCCAGCTAATTTGAAACTCCAGTTTATCCTTACCCTCATTTAACTCGACTTTTCAAAATTTAAATCTCCACCGTTACTCATTCCATTCCTGTAACTCATTCCCTAAAAATACTCATTATTCTCTCAATCTTCTCCATAATGATTTCTATCGCGTTTTCAGGTTAGTATGCTTTTGATATTAAATTCATGTTTAATCTTGATATTGATTTCCAGATACGATGCTTTTGCTGATCAATCATCCACCAGGTTTGTGAATTCGTCATATTACAAAAACAAATTGATTGATTTGTTTGATTAGGGGTTAATCTAATTTTGTGTAGGTGCATGAATGGTGATCCAAAATCAAAAATTGATTGATTTGTTTTATGGTTCAGGAATTATGTTATTCAGATATGAGCCATGCCAAATCACGATTATTATAAGGTATGTTCAATTTTAATTTTCCGTTTGAATTAATCTCTTCATTCTATTTAATCCTTATTATCAAAAGAATGAGGGGTTTGATGATTCATGGTATGTTTAATTTCAAGTTTTTGATATTATTATTATAGCATATTACATTACAGGGTACCTAAATTATATCATCAATTGTTTTTTGTGTTTTTTATAGATTAATCATGTTTTTGAAATTATAATTATTTGTTTTAATAACATGTATGCTGATGTATGATTTTAAATGGAGATTCGGATGCAGTGTAAATGTGCGTGTGTTTGTAATATCGATATGGATAACTTTTTGCATCCGTGTTTGTGATAACCATCCTTTCCTTTATATTGAATATACAAAATACGGTGCTTCTAGTTTTATCATGGGTGTGCCATCTGACTAGCGGTTTTTTCATTTGTGTTTTTTTGTTAGAAATGGTTATTCCTGATGTTGATTCAAAATCACCAGAGGAGCTTCGAGTCTATGGGATTTTCAAAGGGAACGTCCATAAGAGAGTGGTGAGTGGTCTGAATCTCTTCTAAAAATACAAGTTTGTGTTTGATCATTTTAATCTCTTCTAAAAATACAGGTTCGTGTTTGATCATGTGACATCCGTCAATTTTGAGGTCAGTAACCGAAAGGAAACGTATGATAGTTGACTCTCTTGATTATTTATGGAGTCATTTTTATGTGGTTGCATTACTTTTAGCATTTAACGCTTGTCTATGTACAACCCGTGTTTCACGTCGCTGTTTATCTCGAACTTTAGATTTTATTTTCTAATTTTATAGAATTTAATTTATTATCCTTAGTCGGTTTTATTATAAATCATCGTTTTAATTATTCACGAGTCGAGCTTTGGTTAATTATTCTTTTTAACGATTGAGAAATCAACGATTCCATATTTTAGCTTCGAAAACTTGATTATTTTATTTTAGTACTTTTTTGACTTTTATTCGTGTTTTGGCCGAAACCGAGACAAAATGGGTTTTATAAATCATTGAGCTTAAAAATAAATACATATTGCACAAGGATTTAATAGTGTACTAGTTTAACAAAAAAATATAACCCACCAAACCAAGCCCATAAGATGGCCGGTTATACTATAACCAAAACCAACGACTCTTTATTTTTATTTTTTATACATCCGATATAAACTAGGAATGGAATCTCAGTATTATATAAATAGTGCACATCCTTTTTAGAACTCCCATATCACAACAATAAAAAAACACGCCTGATGCTCTTCTTCATTCTCTGTTCGAGCAACACAAGAAAACCCCACCAAAAATCTTCAATCTTGATTCCAAAATCACTTCCATTTAACCTTAAATCAACCATAAATTAAACCACCATGCATCAAGATTCTTGATTTCTTGATTTTCATAAAACTTTGATTCTTAGGGTTTTTATCAAATTGAGTGCAATTGAATCATCAAGGGTTTGATTACAAGTGTTTTTGAAAATTTTTGGTGAATTAAATCAAGTTTTTGAGTCTTTATTTTGCTCTTGAGGTGTTCGGCCAAGACATCAAAACCACAAGGGTTCGTGATTTTGATCATCTAATTGTTTTCTTGTTATTTTGTAAGTCTTTTTCTAGTTTTGATTTGGTTTAATTTTATATATATACTTGCATGTAGGTTGATTGTGTTTAAGAATCCATGGATTAGGATGCATGTTATGATTTTGGTGTTATTGGTAATTTTGATGATCTAGTAGAAGAAATAGGTTAGTAGTAGGAGTTTGGCGATGTTTGAATTGATTTTGAAGGGTTTGAAAGTTAGCCGATTAGGTCAGAATTTTGGGCGTATAATTTGGCCGATTAGTGATGTTGTAAACTGGGATTTTGTTGTATAACATCGTAGGCGTCGTCCTAATGAACATTTCGGTATAAGAATCAAGCTATAACTCTTAAAAACAAATGAGATATAGTCATTAGAAGTTAGTCAAAAGTGAGTTGCAAAACAAGTTGTCAAAACTGAGTTTTAGAGTTAGAATTTGGGCTGTAAAGATGTAGTGAGCAGGAGGATCAAAACTTAATATTTTTCGACAAAATTTAAATTGTAGCATCTTCATAATGTGTATGACTCTCCTAAATGTTTTCAGAGTTTTCTGTATAGTTTAAAGGGGTCAGATCATGCCAAACTTTTGCAAAGTCCAGCAGACCCTGTTTTAGGAAAAGTTGCATTGGTGTATTTTTCAAAAATGGTTAGAGTTGGCTATGGTTTATGGGGAAGCTACTGTAGTTTAACAACATATATAAGTGAGTAGATATAGAAGGGGAACGCCGGGTTCGACCGTTTGACATCTCTTTAAGCAGGGCCGTCTAGTAGATTTTAGAGGCCCTGTGCAGATACGACAAAGTAAGCCTCTTATAACATTACATGATTTTGGTTATATGTTATGTAAATATAAAAAACTCAAGTCTATGTAAACATACAAAAATTGTAATATATAATATGTCAAGATTTATCATAGTATTTTATTAAATCTTTCTTAAATAATTGTTAAAAATAGTTGGACTAGTTCTAATTTTTTTTTCAAAATTTAGGCTGAAAGTATAGTTTGTAAACCCATTTGTACTTTTATTCAAGAATGAAACTAAAAAAACTATGATAAACTGTAAAATCTATAAACCTTAGGGTAAAAAGTGACTACTACTCATAGTAGTCATCTTCCTCAGCCATCGCTGCAACTCTGTTTCTTTTCTTTTTTTATAAATCGAAATTGAAACTAATATTTGTTCAAATTATATCGCAAAAATCTTACTTTATATACTATATTTTTATCAAAATCACGTTAAACAATAAGTAAAATCACTCGTGCGTTTATAATGTCGGGGCCCCTGAAAATTTGAAGGCCCTGTGCGGTTGATCACTTCGCACACCCTAAAATCCGGCCCTGATCTTGAACTTTGGTTACAAATAAGAAGTCCTACTAAACACGATGTAGGTGTGAGGTAAGAACCACATAAGGAGGTGCTACTTCAAAATGAATTTAATACATGTCATGTTACGTTTAGGAAAAGAGTAATTCTAGATTCATATAAACTTTTTAAAAATGATTCATACAATGATGTGTCATAATAATATATAGTATCTCTTATTCTTTTATTTTTTTCTATTTTGCATCAACAAATTAACATACACATCATTGTTTTTTTTCTTTTTTTTAGTAAAATTTCTGTGCGGATCTAACATTCCTTATAAAAAAAACTATATGCGTTAATATAACCGTTAAAGATATGTCTAACCTTTAGGTGAAGACACGTGACATGTGACAATTTATAAAGGTATGCTTAACTTGTAGGCGTTGAGACATCGTCTTGCGTTTTAATCTCAAAAGCAATCCACCAAGATGAAAATGAAGTCGACTAGTATCAACTATGTCACATATATTCCTTGTATGAAAAGACCTAAGACTAAGTCTCAATCAAGGATGGAACCAGAAGTGTCTCGTGGGATTTCGTGACATCGATGGATTCTGTTTTCAATTTAGTGTTAATTTTTTTAAAAATCTTCGTTTTAATTGACTATTTAACTCTATTATATTATGATCCAATTTTTTTTGACACCTTATCATATTTAGTCATGATTTCGTCGCTGGTCTCAACCAAACCCAAGTCAAGTGACTTCCCATACGTTTCTATTTAGTTCTCCCACAATAGGCTTGTAGGCGTGCATAATTTTAGTTTAGAAGTGGTCAACATTACCACGTGTTGGGTTTTACGATCTGATTAACCATATTAATTAACACGAGTACGCAACGGAATAAAGATAACATGTAGAATACATTAATTAACAAGAATAGAAGAAGTATACCTTTTAGCACGAAACGATACACCGTTTAAAGGTAACCGTAAACACTGTCTTCTATATACGCGTGTGTATAATACCACGTGAAACCACCAAGAATCAAAGGTATGATTCCTCTAAGCTTCCACACACAATACGTTCTTAGCAAACAATGAAGTATGCTAGTACTAGTAGTGTATTAGCAAACGATCAACGAATCTTGACAATCAAGTAAACCGAATGAGTCTTTGTTATTGAAGGTCGAACCACCAAAAGACCACGAAAACCCTTCTTTTTTTTTGAACGACGATTTATTAAAACACTAGCAAGGAGCTAGATCAAACAAGAACAATATAAGGGTTCTTAAGC